>JACXGM010004082.1:22789-39335 GCA_016801145.1 Umbra pygmaea | reverse complement strand
TTCTTTAGGATGTAGACATTGTGAAGCTTTCCTCTTTACTTCTCCTCCTTTTCTGGTTGATTTTTGGTCAGCGGGGTAGCTGTTAGGGACTCTGTAGCTGGAAGGCTAGTGTAGCTAGCTGGAGAATTTTTCTTGGACAGATATTGCTGTCAGTTGAATAATAAATGGTCTTCAGTTATCGAATATGTGAAGGATGTTATAAAGGTTTGATTTCCATTAAATATTTGTTTAAAATTTGAATGTATATCTCATCTGAAAACAACAAACACAAAGAAAATTCAGGAGCTCAACGTTTTGCTGCTGCTGCTGATCATTCAGAGAGAGAGAGAGTGGCCACTCTCTCTCTCTCTCTGCCACTCTCTCTCTCTCTCTGCCACTCTCTCTCTCTGCCACTCTCTCTCTCTCTCTCTCTCTCTCTGCCTCTCTCTCTCTCTGCCACTCTCTCTCTTTCTGCCACTCTCTCTCTGCCTCTTTCTCTGCCTCAATCTATTATTTTCACTCTGGTGCACTGTCTAGGTTACTTTGCCCCCCCAACCATGTCTTTAAACTATTAACAGGCAATGAGACAGACACATAGTTTCCTCCGCCCTAATCTGAGACCTCAGCACGTACGAGAGAGAAGGAGCCTCTATTTTATTTCCCATTAAAATGCTATTCCGTGTTTCCCCACTGTGCTGTCCTGGTTGATAACAGACCTATAATGTTGATTTCCTTTAAACGGGATGCCAGGGTGACCCTCTTGACTTCTCCCAGGGCGTCCTCAGGAGGAAGGTGCAAGAGGAGGGAGTCACGCTGCGTTACCCGTCTCCTTTCTATTGGACTGACATAATGACACCCTTAGATTTTGAGATTGTAACATGGCTTCCAAAAACACAGACAGACAGACAGACAGACAGAGACATGCACGCACACACACACGCCCACACGCACGCACAAACACAAACACAAACACAAACACAAACACAAACACAAACACAAACACACACACACACACACACACACACACACACACACACACACACACACACACAGTCATGTACAGCTGACCTTGTGGAAAACATTACAATTCATGTTACCTAATGTTAACCTTCGCCCTAATTCTAACCTTAACCTAACCGGTGCCTTAACCTAACCTTAACCTCAATCTAAACCTAAACCTAACCTCAATAAACTAACATTTATGCCTAAACTAAACCTTCCCCTAATGCCTAAACTTATCCCAAAACCTGACCTGTAATGTCTGAACCTGAAAGCACCATAGATTGTAACCCCAACCCTAATTGTAACCTTGGCCCTAAACATAACCGCTAAGCCAGAAATTAGCTTTGTCCTCATGGGGACCAGCAAAAAGTCCTAATATGGGCATTTTTGTCAAGTATCACTATCCTTGTGATGATTCCTGGTCCTAATAATATCTGTTAAACCAAAACACACAGACACCGATCAGCAGATTAAAATGGAGGCCTGGTAACATAATCTACACTTCAGGATGGAGTTACTGTAGGAGGGAGAGAGAAAGAGGGAGAAAGAGGGAGAGAGAGAGAGAGAGGGAGAGAGAGAGAGGGAGAAAGAGGGAGAGAGAGAGAGAGAGGGAGAGAGAGAGAGAGAGGGGAAGGTTTGGATGAGTGGGTTGGAGGAAATGAAAGTGTTCTTCTGCATTCTGTGATGTGGGGATGTGCCGCTGTGCTGAGCTCCCAGACAGACTAAACACAGGAAATGAACACAGGAAAAACTCCCATCTTCAGTCACGGCGTACAGCCTTCCCCTCAACCGGCCGCTGGCCACTTGAGAAGCACAGGTTGTACCTCAGAATATGGGTCATTATGACTTTGCGTTTGCAACCCTCAGCAAAGAATAGTCTGCTTTAACATTCTAATTCGGGGTATAACATCCTATTCGCATCCAAATATAAAAAATGTTTTGACTGAGAAATATGCACTTGTTTGAAGCCGAAAGAGAAAATAAGGTGATATACTGTGCTGGGATTAGCATAACTGAGTGTAATCAGACTGGGTTCTGAGTGAAGTGTGGGTGGGAACAGGATATACAGCCAACGTATAAATACTATACATTATATCTACTGCATATACAAACCAGAATTACTCTGCTAAATGACCTTGGCATCCAGCTAGTGTATATTCTTTTGCAAAGTGGTCGATGGTGGAGATGGAGTGTGGATCTCTTCTGTAAACACACTGAAAAGCTTTTGTGCCTGATGAGCTTATCTACATAATGACAGTAACTAAGGACATACTTGTTAACGACAACACAGAGTCTTAAAGGGGCAGTATGTGATTAGAAATGCACCATAGACACGTTGTTCGGGTAAACAACTAATGGAGCATTTGCTCGATTCTTTTACACTTAAATTCATCAAACAACCTTACGCTTGTGGCTCTCGTAACACATAACGACCTAACGTGCGCGTGTATATACAGTAGTTAATATGCACCAACTCCAAATTAAAACTTGAAATAATCGCGATTTCACCAAGGGAAGAAGTGTTTAGAACAGCAAGGCCAGCCAGGGCAAACAAAGTGATGATGATGATGCTATACACACTGAGACCTGATGGGAACGTGCTTGGTGAACCACTGAACAGGAAGAAACCAAACACTTCTGTGCACAGAAAGATAGAAGCCAAGTGTTGGGAGAATCATTCTCAGCATATCATTCCACTTCTCGACACTCTTGTCACAAGTGTGGCGTCTTGCGATGACCGGATTAATTGCACAAACAGGTCTGGTAGCTGTATTCCCTTTCAGCGAGCCAAAACACTGTGGGAACTCTCGTGCATCATCTCTCAGCTCCTGGCGGCCAGGAAGCATTTTAGCCAATTGTAATCGAGTAACAGGTATTAAATCAAACGATTAGAACGTTGTAAAGGGGCCTGTTTTTTTCCTCTTCTTTCCTTTCTCACACTGAAATAATGATCTTGTTAAGTACTAATAACACAGGTGTCAGTGAGACTTCAAAGTAGACCGACCACCTAGTAGGGTCATGAGTACCTGGGATTATGTGTGTGTGTGTGTGTGTGTGTGTGTGTGTGTGTGTGTGTGTGTGTGTGTGTGTGAGAGAGAGAGACTGTGTATGTGTGCGTGACTACATCTATTAATGACACCGGAATTCACGCCTTTTAAACAGAAAGGTTTAACGTTTCTGTTTTGTTCCTCTCTGTATGAAGTCAGAGCGTCGTTGTGTGATAAATGCATGGGGTCAGCTGTATTATGCTCTTAAAACCCTGAACGCAAACGCAAGGAATGTTGTCGTAAAACAACCAGCGATAGAAGCACAGGGTTCGATTAAAAGCTACAGGGCAGGGCAGACATATAAAAACAGTATTAATTCAAACAGTGCTTGGATATGTGAAAACTGTTAGCTGGAATCACTTTAGAACAGTGACCTAATCAATTGCAGGTATTTGCCAGGGGTGATGTCATTCATATTTGGTTCAGGGGGGAAACCATATGCCTGTTTTCTCTCACTAATGCTCCGGGTTCAGTCTTAAGCTGTGTCCCTCTGGTAGGACTACAATCGCACACACACGCGCACAAACACACACACACACAACCCTTAAACAGATCAGATCCACTTACTGCCCGACAGTCCTGTCAGGCAGGTTTTAGTGCCTGGTAAATATGTCTGAATAGCCAGAGGGCTTCTCCATGTTATTCCCTCCCAAAAACTATAGCCTGACACCGCTAGTCCCTCCAACTCAATTCAGATACACGTCAGCCAGACCAAAGCGATGCTATCTCATGACAGTGGGTGTCGTTGGGTATAATGTTTTATTCTTTTTGGACGACCTGCCCGTAATTCCCATGCATTACCTCAGGCAGGGCACTCAAGTCACACATGTTACCTGGCCTCGCCTGTCAAACCACTGGTCAGAGCCAAAAGTATTAGCAGCCAAGCTACCCTTCAGGAAGAAACCAAAATGCGGCTTTTTATTGTTTTTTAAAGGTTTTTATCTCAAGGCTGAATAACACATTCTAACCCCCTATGATGACCTACCAGTTTCTCTTTTTAATCCATAAGTGTTTCACCAGCCACAGAAGGGAACTACATAACTAACAGTGAGGCATTTTGGGTAAGACCCTTTAGATACAGTATTTAGCGAGCCGAATCGGTTGGGACCTGAGGTGTTCAACTCATAGCTCGGTACTAGGAAATCTATTTTGGCCTCTACATTGATTTTTTAAAGTTTAGATGCTTGTCACCGTAGCTGCTGGGGTCTAAATACATTTCAGAAAACGTTTGGAAGGACAGTTGAATGCAGGTGGGGCCAAATTTAAATTTGTGAACGCTTTTCATATGCTTCTGAATCGCCGGCTTTTCTTTGTGAAACTGCAAATTCACCTCAGCAATCCTCCCTCTGGTGTTATCCAACTCTGAATACTAAATGCTTATCGCAAGAAATATATATATATACGTATATATACCGGATAAATAAATTCCAGACAGTTTGCTAGTGGGGGTGACGGAGATGTTTTTTTTTTAGGAACCCTGAAACGGGACCGTTTGCAGTTTGTCCTCCCCTGTGATTTGTCTCGGTTCTACCTAGGCTTTATAGCCTGGGTTACCCTGCCTCGTTCCATAGTAATGTCTACATTAAAACAAGTCTGGCAGTTCCACTAGATTACTCTATACACCCCTAACCCCCCTCCTATTTCCCACTCACATGCAGACGGAGACACACACATACACCCACAGAAACAAACACGTTCCAGTTCTCAATAAGATCTCTCAGACATCCGTTCTAGTGCTGCAAGTATTACATTCCATGTAGAGTTCATATTATATTTCAACACCTTGCGGAAATAAATGACTTTCGCATTCATAATGTTTATGCAACATTTGCATCCCAGGGTAATCATCAGTGGTGCCTTGAGTCATGATGTAATAGTTCAGGCTGATTGGCCTGTGTAACTCAAAACACTTAGCTGTCAGGGTGTTAGCTAGCATAAGCATCAACCATTTGAAGGGTTTGATTAGCATGTAGGGTGTGATTAGCATGTAGCACCAGCTATTACATATTTACATTTTAGTCATTTAGCAAATACTCCACTGTAAGAGTGATGTACAGTAAGTACAGGGACATTCTCTCTGGAGCAACCTAGGGTGAAATGCCTTGCCCAAGGACACAACAACATTTGGCACAGCCAGGAATCGAACTGTGCAACCTTCCGACTACTAGTCCGACTCCCTATTTGCTGTGCCATTTGACCCCCTCTATCAGATGGTATCAGAGCTGAGAGGGCCTCAGGTGTGTTATGAGTTGATATTTCCCTCAACTGCTTTGGGGAATCAGTGAGGCCTGGTTTTTCTGTTTACTGACGAGGGGGAGGTATTTTAACGTGACACGCGGAGACACGACCGAAAGAGCTGAGACAGCTGTATTGTGACCGCCGGTCCTCGGAGTCCCGTGCTAAAAGGTCACCTTTCAAAGAGGTCGCCCCCATTTCCATAACTCTGTCAGCCCCAATCACAATATTAGGCCACGGTTGGGACCCACTAACAGGGATTAAAAGAAACATGAAGAAAATCAAGAATGAGAGGAATAAAATTATGCAGCTTTCATTCAGCCGAGCCTATAAATGCGGTCCTGTGTGGTTCAGTCGGTAAGTTGGTAAAGTCAGGTGAGTGGGTTCACGTTATTTCAATGCAACATTGTGTGCCCTACCTGTTGTAAGTCGCTCTGGATAAAATCGTCCACTAAATGGCATATATTATTATGAATTGTGACCTTTCAGCTGTCACTATGCAGTGGATAGACTGAAAGTCATTCAAAAACATAGATACATATTCATGAGAAGATTTCTGCATATTCATGAGATGGTTTCTGTATCTCTATGCAAACAAAAGTGAGAAGACTGGCACCTTCCTTAATGTTTGTTGATTTTATGAGCCTTTCACAATATACCTAAAAAAGACCGAAAAAAATAAACATATATATCTATGTATAGAAAAAAAAATGAAAAAACATTAAAAAAAAATATATATATATATATACAGTATAATATATATTATTGTAATATTGGCAGTGCTGACAAATCATCAGTCGCAATCAATCTGGATAACACATTTTTAAGTATCATACATTCCAAATAGTAGGTTTGTATAACATAAAACCTTTCGTAATAAAATACAATTTTCTTTAATAAACGACACTACAATCAGAACTAAACACAAAAAGCTACCAGGAAAGTGGAATGAGCCATCAAAGGCCTAAATGCTGGGAAGAGATAATTATCATTATAAATGACCGCACAAAATTATATCACATTACCTTCCATATTAAAATCCCAAAGCAAAAACCACAATAAAAAGGCCAAGCTTACAGTCTACCCCGGCCCATGACAATAGCATCCCAAGGGGGTTTTTGTGTCGCCATGAAGCCTGGGTCTAAGTCAATGACCGCCGGCGCCAAGGAACTGCCCCTGCCCTCTCCTCTATCTGCCTGGCTTTATCCGAATATTTTGCCTTAGTGTCCGGCAACACATTTAAAGAGGTAAACAGTCAATCATACCCTAAAACCTGCTAGGCTGAAAGCCTGGTGCAAAGGACGGATTCCATGGTTTTATGATGAAGACTATGATAGGGGAAGCTGTTATTTTAACTGGCGGCCATCTTAGAAAAAACAAAGAGAGAGAGGGAGAATCTGTCCAGTTTTGACTGATTTAGGTTAAGCCTGGTAATGACCTGGAAGAATGGAACTGGTTGAATTTACACCTCATCGACCAATACCAGCTGAAATGGTCAGGAAATGTAGCTTCTTATAATAATGCCCCATCTACAAGACATTGTTGCCTGAGCTGTCAAATAAATAATTAAATTAAAAGGAAACGACTAGATATATTAACATGCATTTCGCTCTGGATAAATGTAAAATTAAGGACTTTTTTGCCGTTTTAATTTAACAACTAATCCGTTGTGCATTTAGAGACAGGCGAGTGGTGGTTATGGGCAGAACAAATGCTCTGCAATGTAGTAATCTCTTCAAGAACACAGATGTTTCTGAAGTGACAGACAGGGATACTGTGCTAACCACATTAATTCCCTATCTACGTAAATACACCCTATTCCCATGACGTTCTTAATTGTTAAATATGAATTGGATTAGTAATATTAGTGGTAGTTGTAACCATTGTGTGCTTGAACGTCACACGGCGCACCACCATAAAACAATTTTCACTGGGCACATTTTGAGATCATTTGTCTTCTGTAAATGCATTAGGTGGAGAATGATTAGGTTTCAGACATATTATGAGACATCTGTCTAAATCTGCTGTGATGTAATTATATAATTGCACACGTGGAACCCTTTCCTGGAATATGCTATTTGGACTTGGCAGGAGCAGCCCGACTCTCTCGGACCAGTGTTGCTGAGCTGGAGTGGAGAGGGACTCATCAATACGTTGATGTTTGTAAAGCACTGTCTGCGCTAACTGAGAGATGGACCGGCCAATTTAGCCCCTTTTGTCGTTCGAGAGGTTTTCCTCCACAGACTGTGTACAAGGCTCAGTGCCACTTAAACATGTAAAATGTTACGGTGGACCATGAAAAAGGCCAATGAAGATGTACTTAAACTGAAAATAAATTTATAGATATTTATAGATTTGAAATGCAAATGTACTATGAATCAGAGAGTTCCCGTAACTATGTTACATTCTGCTGGAAAAAGACAAGGAGGAAAACTCGATGCTTAGAGACATCAACAAAATGCTTACCGATACTGTAAAAAGACAACCCTGAATATTGAACCAGGACAAAACTACATCAGAATCAAATCTGGTCTATGTTAACCTGCTAAACTTGATGACCACTCGTCGACAATCCATGTTTATGGTGCCACTGCGTATAACCCTACATGTCGTGTGAGAGTATGACCTAAAAGGTATTGGCATTTCTCTTGCGTGCTTGGTAAATTGAGAGCAGATGGGGGCTGGACACCTGTGTTGTACGATGGCAGGTGCTCCCATAGCGTTGCCTTTAGTGCACAATCCTCTAGTCGTTTATCACCACTGCTGTATATGGAGCATAACAAAGAAATGAGCCAGCCTCAGACGCCTTCAAAGAGCCAGAAGAAGACCTAGCTAACCTCCTGGCCCCCACATATCCTGCAACACAGCTACATGGAAAGTGTTGCATATCACAAAATATATAGGCTACATAAAGATCAAGGCAATATCTGCTCACTGTCTGGTGATTTCCCAATAACATCATCACGTTGACAGGCCACAATTTCTAACCTGCAGCTGTTCCACATACTTTAAGGGTGAATGTTGTGTTTAGGTCAAAAACAATCATGCATTTCTTTTAATTGTTACCTCCTTTCTTGACCATATGTCATCGTTCTCATCTGTAGAAATTACTTGTGATGTTACAAAATATAGACAAGATATGAAAGCATAACATCAGCAAAAATGTAATCCTAAAATAAGACGTTCTTCCACAGAAAAGTCCTTGATCATCTTCTGCATTAACATTAACTCATCCGATTTCTGCGAATTTCGTAGCCCATTCCACAAACAAGGTGCAAAACATCTAAAAGCCGATATACCTCAACTCTGTCGAGATCCACGATGCCTGATTAGCAAAGAGCTGTTGAGGTGGTGGTACATGCAAAAGTGTTCTATAGTCAGAAAGAGTGCAATTCATAAAGCTGGGAATCTTCAAAACGAGGGCCAGCCTACTTTCTAATACAGTGCGTTGGTGTGCTTAAACTATGAACTGCATTCAGAGCCTTAAGTACAGGGCAAAAAAATTCTTAAAGCAAACATTGACAAAATAATTTACCGGTATAGATTAAACTCATTTTTATCCTTCCCTTCTTACCATATACATGTTTTTTAAACCTATCATTGATCCAGATCTGTAGAGTTTTGTAAGGGACACGATCATGTATGTATGAGTAAACCTTCAGACAAATGTTTTCAGTGTGTTTGGGAAATAAGGTACCAATATCAGTTTAATTAAAAATTTCTGCATGGAAAGAAAAGCCAGCTAAAACTTAGATAGTACCTGGTCAGCCGTAAGGTCAGTAGCATTACTTAAAGTGTCATCTGCATACAGTAGGTTGAATGAAGAAAATACCTCCACATTAACCAACAGCTTTAATGTGAACGGTGAAAGAAAGTGGACCAATAGTACGACTCAAAGTCAAAATAACGCAAAGAAATAGGCCGATATAGAGAGATACTAAAGAAAATGCATTTTTAAGCAGCTGAAATAATTGCTGGATGATGTGGAGCCAAATACTGCAATGATGACTCTGTTATTTGAAGTTACCTGAAGCTACCGAAGCTCTCAATTTGAGTGAAAGGGGCGAATAATGTGCTTTAACTCTCAGGTCTCACCAAGGAGAAAACGTCAGAGGGCTTTTGCCCCTTTTACGCCCCTGAGAATCCATTACCTCAACTTCATAGAGGAAGAAATTTGACTTTTGAAGATTTGACCCATGATGTAGATATGATCATTTAATTGCTTTTCTTCCCTCCCTCATTTCATTTAAAAAAGTTTTCTTTTCGCAAAAGTTCCCCTCTCCGGGGAAGAAAGGGGTGGAAGTGCTGTGACGGGACACATCTACAATCGCATAGTTCATGGTCTTTATGCGTGCGCCTCTTTACAAGTCACCGATAGGCACATGGATTCCTCCTTAGCATTAATGACAAGGGAGTAGCAAAAGTATAAACATAAAAAAATGGCCACTGGCTCATCCTACTCATGAAAGGGCCTGGCAACTCTCTCTTCTCTTAGAGAGAAGCGAGAAGAAAAAAAGAGAGGCAGAAAAGGAAAGAGGAGAGACCGAGAGGGGATAACAGAGAACAAGAGAGGGACTGATAGCCAGAAAGACAGAGAGGGGCAGGCCCACAATAGCAGAACCGATCAGAAACATTAGCTATAGTCAAGGACCCTGTGACGCAGCAGGTGGTCCCGGGCTGTGCCTCTTGCCTTAATCCCCTTCACCCCACATCCTCCCTCTGTCTCTCGCTCTCCTTCGTAGCGTTCTGACCCCACGCTGCGATGAAGTTATCACAGAACGCAGGCTTCCTCTCGCTCCGGCCGCGCGTCTGCATTCTCCTCTTCCATGGCACATCAAAACAGTGCTTTCAACCCGGCTTTATCGGCGAGAAAGCCGTGCAATTTGCCCAATAATATCTTCTCCAGCTCTCGCCAGTCACTTGGGTGGAAACCTAATTCGTAGCTCCCCCTTTCTGTTCCTCTTAAACTGCCACCACCCTACCCATCACTTTGCAGTGAAAGAAAGTCTCGAGGCAACAATATGTGTCCTTTTCAAAGGGTTTTCCGAAGTGAACGCTGTTAAAAAAATATCCACCCGGGTCACAGACTGACCAGGACATGCTTTTGCAGTCACATCAAATTAAGGTCATTTTTCTGTTGCTTAAAAATAGTTCAGGCTTTAAAATTACTAGTATTTTACTGTAAAAGATAAACTACAATTTACTTTATAAATATAATGATGGTAATAATCATAATTCAAATCCCTAAAAAGTGCCTTGCATTGCAGAATTAATATTCCGTAAAATCGGATCGAAAGGCATGGCGGCATCTGTTGACCTACTTCGATGATGTGAGGCTAATCGGTGTCAAAATAAAAAAATAACGGAAGAATAAATTTATTATATTTAAATAAAATGTGGGGCAATTTTATTCCTATATCACCTTTTTTGATTTGGACAAAAAAATCTCTGAATAAAACGTCTTTTATTTTTAGGTTTCGGTCTCTTCGCTGTCAGTTTTCAGTGGGGCACGGCTACACCTCCTTACCAATGCCTCAGAGTGCATAGTAATATTGTAAGAAGGCGTTGTCTGTGGTTTGCCTGCTGCGCACATGCCGATTGGCCATTTGAGTTTGACGTCAGCATTTCATTGGGACTTAGACGAGGGGTGCTCCGTGCACGCTGCATATTACTACGCTTCCTAACAGGAAATGATGTCATGAGTGGGCGAAACCGCTCGAGGAGTCTCTGGGCTGTTGCCATGTGAGCACTGGAAATGGATTCTTCGACAACTAGATACTACTGGAAATCTGAAGGCCATGTTAATTTTTTTTCCTAACTTATGTTATTTGCAGCATGAATGGAAATGATCAAATAGTTTCATGTTACACATTATTTTGGTCCAGCATTACTATTAAGAGTCAACAAACTGCAGTATCTGTACTGCAGTATTCCTTCAGTAAAATAACATTATATACATGTCTTACCTGGGAGTCGGTATGCCGTGTGAGGCGAAGTCATCCAACCAATCTGATCCACTTTAGAAGCAGAAGAATCACTGGCATTTAGAATTACGATGGGGAAAAAAGCAAGACAACTAATCCATTGGTGCCGTCACTCTCAGAGAAGTCAAGCGAGGCAGCTTTTCTGTGTCAATGGGATCAGGACTTCATTCTACAATGGAACAGAGAAGGAAAGAAACACCGCAAATGATTAACAGGGATTCTTCTTCAACAAAACATCACATGACATTAGTAGGAAATATGCCCACAGACAATACCTTCCATTTCATCTAATTACACAAAATATTCCTCATTAACAGAAAACCACAGCTTGCTATGCAGTTTTTAGTATCAATTCTGTGGAAAACTGATTGATTGTGTATAGTAAATTAATGCGGTGAGACTATGTACAACTGTATTCCTTCCATGTACGCTTTGTAGACATTATTATCAGTCATAAATTAATCACTGGACAGGACACAAGCAACCTCCAGTTGATCAGGACCCACCCATAGGGAGCCAACGCATTCCCCCCACACGAGTGTGCTTGATTAATACTCTGATTTATGGCAGTATTCTACAGCTCATCCTTTTGGCACAAAATGGTGTTCCATGAGGGGTTCAATGGAATGCTCCTCAAGGAGGCCACTGGAGAGCCGTGAGGGGGACTGCAACATGTGCCTGAATCCTCCGATTTCCAGAAGGCCCACATTCTCAATCCCATCCAAAGAGTAGCATCCCACAGCCTCGCCTCCCTCAGAGAATGGCCATTTAGAGTCGAAAAGGACAAGCCAGGGAAAAAAACAACAATCTTATTACTTCAACCTACTGTGCAAAAATGCTGCAAATTTGATCGTTCATCAAAATAAACTCCCCCCAAAAAAACAATTTAAACAAACAAGCAGGCAGTTGTGAGCCATCTGTGATGATCTTGCGCAATAAAGGCAGCATTTTAGAGCCCATTGATTATGATTTGTGAGGATTTCCCAACGGTGTATTTTACAGGATGCTATGCCTGCTGACAGTTGCATTTTTCCCCTGTAAGAAAGACAATGTCTTACCACATCTCCCGTTCACCATCCGTTCCGTCTAAACACCCGAGGAGAGAGGAGAACGGTAGGCTGGAGGGATTTATTTGCACAAATGTGCTTTTTCGAGGGACTCTTTCAATGAGGCGAGTACAAGGGGAGTAAAAGGACGTGGGGGGGTAACTCAGGTGGGGGGTGGACTCAGAGAAACCGTTGGTACCCCACAGGGATGGGATTTGAGGTTCCATGGTTTGGGGGGTGAGTTTGGAGGATTTGGGGGCCTTAGAAAGGCCCCCCTGCTAGGCCAGGCAGGGCTGGAGAAGCCCTGCTCTCTGGTTGATAAGAGAGATGGGAGGACAGGGCCTCTGTCGGCAATAACCCAGCACACTTTCAGACCAGCGCTCTGAAGCTTCCAGTCAGCCGGTTGATTGTCGCTCTGGCTACATTAAACTGACGTTTAATCGTCTCGGGTCCCAAAGAGGACGCGGGCCTGCTTTAGACTCTGTGCTCTGCTTTGTGTAGGCGAGTTAACAACGGGATCTGACGGAAGAATCCAGAAGGAATATATCGACTGACATTGACGGAATTATGTGTGTTCACTATTGGAAACATACAAGGAAGAACCACAGTCCCAAAAGAGTCTGTAATGCACACAGTACCACGGTGAATTGTCCTAAAACACTCTGTTTGATTGGAAATCTCTAGTGTCAATGCACCTATACTGGTCAATCTCTGTGGGCTTTCTGTAAATAGTGCTTTCTATTTCAACGGTCTCTCGTCAGGGAAATACAACAAACTGCAACGAGCTTTGGAGACACAAGCAAACCAGAACGCTGGGAACCTGCTCGTTGATTTCTCTGCCTTGAAGACATCTTTAAAAAATATAAAAGAGTCTTGATCACTTCATAAAATGGCCAATGGAGTTTGCAGCGAGACCAAGGTGTCTATATGGAAATGGGGAAAACTGAGGAGGGCCGTCTCAGAAGTAGTTGTAGAATAAGTTTGGATATAAACGCACTACCGATGACTCTGGGAGACGAGAAGGGACACAGACAAACATACGCATATGCACAAACATACAGTATGCGCTCGTGATCAGACCCAGTTTTTTACAGGTAGACAAAATTTTATTTTTTAGACTAGTCCATATCACAATAACAACAGAACCAATCAAAGGGGATAACTGAAATACAGTAATAATAAAAATCATACATAACAGCACTGAGGTATTTGGGACGTCAAAAACATGAAATATCCTATGCTTTCTCTGGCTAATTTCGACATTATTTTTAAAACATTATGTTCAATCAGAAATACCACATGTGGGGGTCATAAAACGTTTGCTGTTTGCTGCCAAAAGGAACAGAGCTGATCACGCCAAAACAGAAGAGCCTTTTTTTCCACTAATATCCCTTTAATTACCAGAGTAATGCTAGTACAGTTTCAGTTTGCTTTTACAGAGCAGCGATCCTTCTTTGTTAGACGAATAATATGTGTCAAGCGGTGCAGTTTTAGAGGGAAGGAATTCTCTTCTGCCCTGGTTCTCTCACTGAGGGGACAGCTAATATTCCAACTATGTTACATCCCAGCCACCAGTTCTCATTACAGAGCAAGTTGAGAGATTGGGTGTGCAGGTGATGTTTACACACACAAACGCACACACAGACACACACACACTGATGAGCACAGAGAACAATAAGTTAATTTGTTACTGTTACTGTCTAGATTGATAAATGGAGGGTTGAAAATGTGTGCTATTGTATGTGTGTGCGTCTAGTGTAGTCATTAACTCAGTCAGAACTGGATAGTGTACGAGTCTGGTCAGCATCCCATCAAACCTAAATGACTCCCACATCCTTTCACCAAGACTATACAAGCCGTGGTCCATTCCTAATAGCATGCTCATGATTGGTTTAGGCTGAGTCCTCTCAGATTCTCTGACCTAGATACTTTAGAGCTAGCCATTAGCGTCGCAGATATCCAGACACTGATTAGCAATCCGCGCTAATTCTAGCCAGAAAGTGTGTTTCAAAGCCATCATCGTTCATTGTTTGTGCTGGCCGAGGGGATATTGACATGGCTAACAGAAACATACACACTCCAACAGGCTACGTGGAAAACTGGCTGGCTCTCACACAAACTGGCAGACATGCACGTCCTGATCATTGTAAAAACATTGTGTTTGTGGTATTCTCTCCTCCCCCTCCCTCCAATAGCCCCTGCTCACTCATCTGCTCTTACTCCCCTGTTCAACTTTTATCTGGAAGCTCAAACTTCTCAGTTGAAAATAGAACTTCAAGTTGACAACAATAATTTCAATTGATGTCAGGGCTGTGTCTACATGCTAACGAATCAGGTCCCTGTGTTCCTGCAAAGGTGTGTGTGTGTGATACAAGGGATGTTTAATGCATCAGAGCAACAAACACAGAGCAGTTCCTCATCAACACGATCCTACATTGCAGTGTTGGGACCGAGTTTAAACACGTGAATTAAAACAGAAAAACAATAACGGCAGATGGATGTGTGCCAATGTGTGTTTATGGGTTATACGCGCGCACGTGTGTGTTAGTCATGTAGCTTCTAGTGGATTCTGCTCTTTACTTTCTCCACACAAGTATCTGGTGGGAAAAATGTGCTCTGGCCTGGCCGTGGAGCATAGAGTTTCAGTGTAGGGCCTTGTCCAGACCAAAACACCTGGAAGCAATATGGAGTAACCCTATTACATACAATAACAGCCTAGCTATTTATACCGCAGTATCGCACATACTTTATTTTTGTAATCACACTGGGTGTTCGGTTGCAAATTGCTCATGTCACATTCCCCTGGAACTCATGAGGAGGTGCTGCTGACCCTCCAGTGCAAATAAGACAATTTGCCAGTGAGGCCTGTGCAAGTGTGTGTGGTTGTGTGTGTGTGTGTGTGTGGGGGGGGGGGGTTGTGAGGACAAGATGGAAATGTAAAAAGTGACGACTTTTCTGAAGTTAAAGAGGCCCAGGTGTTAAAGAGGCCCAGGTGTGTGTGGAGAAATAAGCCAGATGACTCGATGAGGACACAGGGGTAAAGATGGAACCTGCTTCTCTGTCAAAATATTTCCTAGTTTGAATGCTGATACTGCCAACCTTGATTGTGACTCGCAAATGTCACTTCTAGTGTGGCTAATGAATAAGCCTTCTGTGTTGTGATTGAGAAATGCTGTCATAAGGTCCTTAACCATGCATTGAGGCATGTGCTCTATTTTGCCAGATGTCTAGGTAAAGAGTTATGTAGGGAGTTAGATGTGTCTTGATGGAAGTCAAACTCTACCATTAACAAATGAGTCAGCCTGCTGTACACACTACATAAACTCCAAAGGCTGTTTCCCAAAGGGTTCTGTTTTGGATTTGTTCCTCTGTGGTTGAATTTGAGACTTGCAATTCCCAGGAAAGCACATGTCCTATTTTTAAGGCGAGACATGGGTCCTACTTTTCACATTCATTCATTCTTTTTCTTTACTTCAAGGTTTCTAGTCTGCAAACATGATACTTAATTTTTAAGAGTCTTGTCACAAACAACTCACCCAGGAGACAGCAGGAAAACAGGATTTGGGCCTTATCAAATATAAATACACCACCGAGTTAAAACAAAAAAAAGACAAAATAAAACCCTAAGCAATTCCTAAACAGCTGCAGAATCGAACAGCAGGAATGCAACAAGATGCAATCAAGGTAGAAAATTGGTTGGTTACAAAAGTGTGGAGCATGCTAAGCTCTCCAGAATTCATTTCAGCTGAGTTACGCTCAGTCCCGTCATGATTTCTGCCTGATGTGTGAGAGTGTGTAGACGTGTGTTCAAACCTAGTGTATTCATCCTCAAACATACGTCGTGGAGATAAATGTTCTGATTGCCTGATCCCAGTAAAAGGACAGCTTTTCATTAGTTAAAACCCCAACTTAATTCAAGAAAAAAAAAGCTTTTGCCTGTCAAGTCTTGTGACATACCCGTAGCTACGAGGAGTCAGAAACTCTGCCCTGCCACTTTGTAATTGGTAGGTTTCAGAGGAAAGGAAACGATGTAATTGGAGGAATTCCGACTGCTGTGATTTAATTGGCAGGGATTTAGACACTGGGAGGGATTCCAGTGTAGTTTGGGAGAGGAGTGATTGAAGGGAGAATGATTGCACAGTAAGCTGCTCACAGCTTGGCCACTTTATAAGACATATTTACTCAAATGAGCATGCTCTCTCTCTCTCTCTCTCTCTCTCTCTCTCTCTCTCTCTCTCTCTCTCTCTCTCTC
>JACXGM010004082.1:0-22689 GCA_016801145.1 Umbra pygmaea | reverse complement strand
AGCTAAGGTACGGGTGAACATGCCACCGACCGACTAAACCAAAGTATGTGGGCAGAGCACGATGAGATGGATGGTGCTCCATTCTACTGACAACATGGCGCACCACGTCCTGCCAACCGGTGCCATGTGCCATGCTGGTGAGAGGCGCGTACCGTAGGTGGGCAAGTCAACCTGCTGTTCTGTTTTCACAAGTGGGTGATGTGTGTGCAGAGTGAATGTGATGAAACATGGTATGTGTGTGTGTGTAAAGAGGTTCAGAGTGATGGTTCATACTGCATAGTCTGATTGAGCTAAATCGAGCCACAGGCTGAGAGAAAATGGTTAATTCCGATGGGGATAATCAGACATGATGCAACAGGTTGATTATTAGCACATCATTTTGCCCGGTCAAAAGGTCTCCATGCCTTCATGCCTTCATCCAATCATGTCCCGTTACCCCATTACACATTAGCATTGTACCGGTCCGTTGCATCACGCACACAAACTGATTGAGAATAACGGAAAATAGTGTAATCATCATTGAAAATTATCTTTGTAATAATAATCAAACTTTATTATTTAAAGCATTCATTTTTTTTAAAGATAATGACCTAGCAATAAATAATGTTTGAGAATGGGAGCCAAATGTAAAGGCTATGAACTGTTATTGTTAAGAACTTGTCTGGCTCTGTCTGAAATTACTCTCTGTCTTGCACCAACCCATCGGGTCCTGCAAAGAGAGAAACCCAAAGGAATAACGAGAGGACTTCCATCTGAATGGGCTGCTTCAGTGCTGATGGATACACAAGGGGGGGGGGGGGTGTGCGCTGACAGAGGAGCGCTACAAAGGCTCGCCCAGGAGAGCAGAGAGAGAGAGGCCACTCTGACAGCATTTCTTCAACAAGGATTCTCTCTCCTTTTAGTGTTTTCTTCACTGTCCCTTTGTCTCTCTCTCTCATGAAAAACACTAGTCTATTCAACGGGGGATGAAACATGCGTCGCCAATTTGTCTGCTGTTAAAGTGAATGTACGGAGGTTTGTCCTGGGCTACAGAAAGGCCGGGTCAACGAGTAAACCGGACACTATTCAACAAAGCTGTGAGAGTCCAACGTAACAATTTACAGAGCCTGGAGAGGAAAGTATGTGTGTGCATGTGTGTGTGTGTGTGTTTAAAATCATACTATTTAGCCATAGTGATATTTGAATTACTGGCTCCAGACTTTCACACACAAGGTGTAAATTGGGTCCGCCCTTGCGAATAGTCAACAAGTCTTTGCGTGTTGAGGTAAAATTTATGCTGGTTGTTGGTAAAAACACACGCACACAAAAAACACTAAAACCTTCACACAGCGTGCTGTAGATTGGAGCAGAGGAGACGTTCCAGCCACTTCATGTAAACACAAGATCATATCTGTCTGTAAGGACAGGTTCATCATTCCCCCACAGCACATAAAATACACACTTCACAAAGACACGCACACTCTCTTGTCCTCTGGAACATGCAGGGTAACACCGAGCACATACCCTAGCACCAGGACCCCCGCTGTTCCAGAACAACTATGCCCTCTATTGGTTGGATCTAACAGAACTGGCCTGAATACATATGGAAAACATACTAGAGTAACTGAGATAGGAAAGAATCAATATGAAATTGACAAGATTCATTAAAAACAATGTGCCGAATAGGCACTTGTCCTGAGAAACGATTGAAAATTCTCTGCAGAATTTAATAACAATTAAATAATTAATTACCCGGATAAATCAATTTACACAAAACTCTAGCAAGATATAACCCAAAGTGATCCATATGGTTTATCCACAGAGAAGGAAAGAGGCATCTAGTGGACCAAAAGGCAGTTTAATCACCCATAACACTGTAATATAACCTACGATATGGGTTTAGCATCTATTGGTGGTGGTCCAAAGAATTAGTGAGCTGCCATTGGTGCTCGCATGCTGCTGCAGTGTAGGTCTGAATCTGGCACTTTCAGCTAAGCTCTATTCCTTTCCTGACCATTGATAATAAAACCTTAACATGTACTAAGTTTTCTTCTCTGAAAATAAATAATTATAACAAATACCAAGTTGTCCTCAGTGACATTAAATAAGTGTTTTTGCAAACACTAATGAAAAGATTATGTCTAAAATGAACATGTTTCTTCTGATTTAGAATTGAATATATGACCTATGTGTTTGGATTAGGGATCGGGTATGTGATACAACATGTGTTTGGAGACAGGATACTTTGTGTGTATTTTTTTCTGTTTGTGTGTCTGTGTACTGCCCGTGAATCCTAAGCTTTGATTGGATCTGCCAGGACAGTTACACAGTGGCATCCTGGGAAATAAACCACTATTCACCTGACCTGAGTCTGTAACTTTATGGATATGTGGAGAGAGACAAAGACCTAAGTAACAACTGTCCATGTTAATAAAGTGTATTTTGAATTGAAAGAAGTGAGATAGAGAAACAGAGACCATAAAAAAAAGAGAAAAGGCACTAATTCTCTACATTTCTGGGTATGTCATAAATCACTGTTTTATGCATCTGACTCAGTGTTTTGCTTAATTAAAGAAAGAGTCTCTACACAACAGGGACACTATGTTAGTTAACAGCAGAGAGATGTAGAGAATGAAGTACACATGAAAAATAGTGACAAGAAGCTATTTTAGTTTATTAATAAGACCCTCACCAGTTACTGCACATGAAGAAGCTACTCTGTACACAACTGTAAATTACTACAAATTACTGATTATATTACATTTCATTAAATTGCATAAAGATAAGAACAAAATATAGGGAATGCAAAACAAAATTATATTCACACCAAACCTAAGATTGTGTACAGTAGGTCCCCCTTTTGCCGGCAGAAGAGCAGCCCCATATGCAACAAACTGTGATGCACCATGTGTTCTGACACCTTTCTATCATAACCAGCATTAACGTTTTGAGCAATTTGAGCCACAGTAGCTCATCTGTTGGATCGGATCACAAAAGGCCAGCCTTCGCTCCCAACGTGCATCCGCTCCCAACGTGCATCAATGTGACTTGGTCCCCCTTTTTCTTCCTTGGACCACTTTTGATAGGTACTGAACACTGCAGACCGGGAACACCCCACAAAAGCTGCAGTTTTGGAAATGCCCTGACCCAGTTGTGTAGCCATCAGAATAAGCATATGAACTAATGGAACTGTTGTTTATCATTATCTTGAGTTCAAAATATAAAAGAAATATCACTTTCAATTTAGGAGAATAAAAAATAAACTAAAGCTTATAGAAATACCAGTGAAGAGCTCAAACATTTAACTGGTTCTGTATATCGTTTTATTTTAATCAATGTTTTACTAGTGTATAACAATGAGATGACACGTCTAAATCATGTAGTTTATAAACATTTCAAAGTTTAGAGAGCCCACAAATTAAATGATACAACAGGTGATGAACTGTCTGTAAAATATAAAAAATAAATAGCTACACATGTGTTAATCTTCACTATAACGTGTTTTAAAGGTGTTCAGTTTAAATGTAGCAGTGACGAACCTGCCTGGATGTGAACACAGGAGTATTTTGCCACCATGCACATTTTGGATGATTATTTCAGAGGTCCACTGTCCACATGAATCACAGCTGGAAACAGTTTGCAAACGTTGATTTTAATCAGAGGGTCACCAGATCTACAAACCACAAGATGCCAGCCATGAGCCAACGTGCCTTTTGGAAGAAAGCATGTACAATTAACAATAAATAAAGGACACTAATTATTTTTTCGGGGATAAAGCAATTTAAACAAAATATCAATCAACCACAAAAATGGTTTACTAACTACAGAATCAACTGAAATAGCCACCCCAGTCCCATATTGAAAACTTGTGGGGTGAGCTGAAAAGTACAGTCCTCAATCAAGGGGCAAACTTAATTAAGTGATTAGGAGTTTTCAAAAGAAAATCATATATTATATGGGAATAAGTCAATCTCCTATTAATAATAATATATTATTTTATTTGTAAAGCACGTTTTATTGATAAAAACAATCAAAGTGCTGAAAAGTAAAAAAAAACAGACAATCCTTGATGATAAAAGATTGCATGATGATGTTGCTATTTGGAGCTAGCTGCAGCTTTGTACATTTTTCTTTGCCTCCACTTTTTTCATTTTTACTATTCAGGTACAGTAAGCCAAATTAGATCTTATTGTCATTTGCAATGGCAACCTAGACAACAAAAGCATTACAAGGATAACGCAAAGTTACACACAGAATACAATACATAGTATGCATCTATTGTATAATAACAATATTTATAATAATAATAATAATATGGGTGACCATACTGCCAGCCAATTATTAAGATTTGAAAAGAACGAGGCCTGAATCACTAGTAAATATAATTGTTTTGTTCCAGAATATATCTTTATAACTGGTGTATTATTTTTAAACAACTTTACCATTTCATTTTACTCCTATGCATTCAGCATTTTCATTGCTCAATAGTCTATATCAATTTTTATTCTGTTGTTACCCTTAACAGTAGGATGTTGTTACCATGACCACTATTGGAGGGTTGATATGGCAACACTGATGCCAAGGGGTGTTCGAACACATGCACTAACACACACTAGCAATATGTGACCCGGGCACGGATGCCACTCACGAGCCTGGCAGGCGAAGCTTGGCGCATCACTCAGCCCCAGGCACTGAGAACAGCCGCGGGTTTAAAAGGGCTTTCTGTTGAATGACAGCAGGGCTAACATTAATGCACAGGACAGATCCTGTGAAGAAACCCCCAGATTTCCAGCTTAAATCAACGCTGGGTCGGTGTGGTCTCCAACACTGACGCTATCCTTCTGCCAGAGCCGTCCAAGTCTATTTTACAGCACTGCTATCTGTCATGGCGTCTACTTCTTTGCCTCAAACAATCAACATTCATTTAAAAAAATGAAAAGACATTCACATCTATATTTACCTCCATTTATAATTAAGTGGTTTTTAGCAGGTCCCTGAAACTATCTTCCACTAAGGTTACGTTTTATCTCTCTGAGCCATTAGGGAGGACTTGTTTTAGAAGAGAGGACTGGAGGAAACCAAGAGCTTGCTTGGCTTTTACCTTCATTCACAAGCATTACAGGATGGCTGAAGAGCAGATAGCACTCATCCCTCACCCCCGCAAAACAAAACAGAGGGTGGGACAGAAACAGAGATAGACAAAGAGACAGAGATAGATAGTGAGAAAAGAAATCCTAGCTTGGCAAAAATAATATTTAGCCAGAAGATTACGGTAAAATGTTACTCAGTGAGGAATTCCCCTGATCCCCATCTCCTCTGGGTTCGACGCATTCAGGCTTGCGCAAGTTGGAAGACACGCACCATTTACATCCTCTCAATGACACCTCCGCATACACACATACACACTCCCAGACACAATCCTTCGTATGGGGCTAAAACCGACAAGGTTGGAACGAACGGCAACAATACAGATAGTATTGATCGTGCCAACCTTAGCACTGACAGTCTGTGTGTTGTCTGTAAACCAAACAATGCAAACACCAGCAAGGTAGTCTCAGCATGACTGAACTCAGGCTTTAAGTCACAGCCGAAAAGTTTAGTTTCCAAATAAAATTCTTCTTCACATTCTAGATATCTACAGAGATCAACCATTTAAATCGCTTACAAACTGTTCAAATCAATGCTTTGAATTTACTGTAAATGCAGCTGCATAATTGCACCTTGAAAAGTTCATCGGAGCACATTAGTTCTAAAAGTATCTAACTCAGTCTGTGGTTCCTAATGGGTGTAAACATTATATAATCGGAAATAACATCGGATGAATTGCAAAGCTGAAATACTTTTAAGTCTAGACCATTCAAACAGTTTTTAGTGAGAAGAATACATTGGTCTAAAATCATAAATGAAAGGAGATGTGACAACCAAATTGACAGATCCACATGTGCTGCTGAGGTTTTACAGCACATTGACTTGACCTACAGTAGTACAGTAATTGTGTTGTTAAGATGTGTTCAGCTCCTGAAACACAGAAATATTTTTTTCCAGAAACATGGTAGATTATTTTTAAATACATTAGGCTTGTTGTGGTGCTTATGAATTGGTTTTGTCTTCAGATGTCAGACCTATAGTTATTTTATAACATAAATGGTTTTATTTTTTTTACACAGGCAGGAAGAAGTCTATACTACATTACCAAAATAATTCCATGTGGAAAAGACGTGCAGTAAACTAGGCTCATGGTAACTGGTGAACTGTGACCATTTTTAGTCTTCCTTATAGAGATCTGTAACATGTCATGGAGTTTTGTAACGTTCCACACCAGCCATCCAACCAGCAGTCACTCAGATAAGTGCGGGTCGGCGTGTCGTCACGCTTACATGGCTGACATCCTCAGCTTGAAAAACTTTGCAGATCCGCAACCATAATGAATGGAAAAAATACATGCATGGTGTTGATAACAGAATGGGGAAATATACTGTGAATTGCATCCACTGAGGAGACATCAATTCCTCTCAAATGAGACTTTGAATTTATTTATTTAATTTGTATTTACATTAAGTGAGATGCAAAACTAATTAGTTCATCTTGGCTGTGATGAGGAAAAATGGAGAAAGAGAAAATGTAAATATTTAAAGCCCCCATACAGTATTTGCAACTTCATTTACATTAACATAAATTGTCATGTTTAATAAACAACTGTGTGTTTCTTTTATTGACTAGCATATATTTAGAGTAATTTATTACCCTGAACCTCCATTGTCCTTTAACATGGTAAGTGATTGTGTGGTTGATAATTTTGACTATGACGTGTAAAGTACATACACACCCCTGACTGGCTGTATGGAAGGTCTACAGCCCAACCCCTAAACTAGATGAAAGTTATACTAATATTCTATTTTGAAAATATGATTTTTGCCAACAAGTCCATAAGATAACATAATTATTTAACAGATCTTATTAGGATTTTCACAACATATTGGTGTTATTGACTTTAAAGTAAGCAATATCATTAAACAAGCAATACTATCTGTTTATATTACCACAGCCCTATTGGTTTGAATGTTTGTTAATACATGTTTTCAATGTTTCAATTTAGAGAAATGTTGGTATTTTATTAAAACAGAAAAGTAAAAAAGAAAAGCAAGGAACCAGTGAATTAGAGTTGACTTCTTGGTTCCCAGATTGGTTTATTTGAGAACATCCTGGATACCAAAGTTGTTTAACACATTCTTACAAGCAATGAGACAAGTAATAATTCAAATACAGGATTGGAATCAAATGCTAATCATTAATATTATTCACAATAATAATTATTATATTTAATAAATAAAACCAAATATTTACTTATTTTGTAACTGGACAAAATTGTTATATTTTTAATTTAAAGACCACATTTTATGATGTGATAAGGAAACAATGTTTTTAGAAATCACTAAAACAAAATATATAAACAGTTGTTCTATTAATCTAATTAAAATGATATATTATACTTATTTTGTTTTTTAGAAAGCTAAATGTTATATTTTAAAACATGTACACAATTGTATGATTTAAAATATACAATTTCTAATTTAATTGATAGCAAGTTACAATGGAATTTTATTTTATTAGAATTTATTCCATGGTGTTATATATTTTATACACACATGAATAACCTATTCTTTTTAAATTTAGGATAATAATAATAATAATATTAATCATCATCATGCAAATAAAAATGATTAGAGAAGATGCTTTATTAATATACTTTAGTAACTGTACTTCATTTTCTTTTATTGCAGAAATAATTCTGCAGAATCTGTAATGAAATAGTCCCAAGCTCTGATAGCTTTCCTTCATTGAGCCTCCTCATCCATCCATCTATCCATCGAACCACCCACCCAAACCCATTGTAAAGCCCAAACCCCTCAGCTCTCCTGTCTCTCTGACCACTCACTAAAAGCTGGCTAAGAATTAACCATAAATCTTAATGTCTCTATCTATCTCGCTCTCTAATCTCTCAACTTTATACCAACAGCTGCTCATCCATATTAATGTGTGCTAATACACTGGATGCGCTGTCTTCTTCCTGGTGGCGCCAGGCGCCTCATTATGTGCTGAGGTAGGGAGGCAATGTCCAGGGCTGGGTCTCCAGTGGAATGGCCGGGGTTGGGCTAGATTGGGCTCAGGGAGATAATGCAGGCTGGGGATTGGGTAGGTTCTGTGGCTGACGGAATGGCTCAGAGACTGGAACTTCAAATGATGTAACTGATTTGAACTGTAAAAGGATCCGTTTCAAATCTCAGAGATTATGTTGCTGATGCAAAACACAGAGAAGAAAGACGAACTGATTAGATAGATAGATAAAGAGAGGATAAGTTGAAACATGTAGAATTATAGAATGATATAGATAGGGAAAAATATAGATAAATAGGTAAAGATAGAGGTAGATATGTTTAATAGATAATACACAGTATAAAATAGAAAGTTATACATATATATGTACAGTGCTACATATATATATATATATATATATATACATAGTTCAATATTGATATATAGATGGATACTGTACTTGCAATGTCAGCATTGTGGGTTCAATTCCCCCCAGAGCCAGTTCATAAATGTATCAGAAATAATGGACTCAAAATTGTAAATTGCTCTGGGTAATAGTGTCTGCTAAATTATGTAAATATAAATAACACTGACAGTATTTGTGTGTACAATAATGTACATGGCTTAGTCAGACAATACTGTTTTCATGGATCTCTGGCCTATTCCTCAGCACCCTCAATTGGCTCAAATTGATGTAGGCTGAATAAGATTGCACTCCAATAGAGGATTGGATAGGTGTCTACACATCATTTTGCTAGCATTCCCTAAATACAAATTGTTCATGTTAGCTTGCGAGCAAAACAAACCCTCATTCATTTATTTTCCAATTTTAATTTCTATTTGTATTTGTTTTTGCAAGAAAAACAGCATAGGGTGATTTGGAAATAAAGACCTCAACTGCAGATATTGGAATAAAGTACAACCCCAATTACGAAAAAGTTGGGACATGCTAAAAATGCTAATACAAACAAAGAGGAGTGATTTGCAAATGTGTACTATGACCTGTTCTACAGTCCCTCCATTGGCTGCCTGTGAAATATAGGACAAACGCTTAATCTATTGACCGTCCTTGTAACGGTCCTAAGACTTGAGGACTGCTCTTTTGAGTCCATAGCACTGAGACTGTGGAATGATCTACCTCCTACATTATGCTCTGCTGTCTCTGTGGACTCTTAAAAATCAGCTGAAGACTTATTTTTATACAGGCCTTTGGATGAGTTCATTAATCTTTGTTTTATCATTTAATCTGTGATTTTTACTTTATTATAAATATACATATTTATTTATTGTAAGTTTTAATATGTATTCTATAGTATACTTTTTGTAATTTTTATGTAAAGAACTTTGTGATTTTGTATCTGTGACCACCCAACCCACACCCACATATCATCCCCCCAGCTAGACAAAGCCCAACATACACTGAAAGCATAAAGCAAACAAGGCAAAGGAAACACCTTAAAGAAAATAACCTAGGCTAACGTCTGCTTGAAACTAAAAAGGGAATCTGGAAGCCCTCAAAATAAGAAAAAAAGGTTGCCATCTATTAAAAAGGTTTTTGGTGGAGCCTCCAAGAAAACACTTAATTCTCTCTAGCTAAAGGCAGTACATCACATCACTGAACCAATTAGAAATGTCGGGAGGCTGGGAAGACCTCCAATGGAGTAGAATACTACATCGAGCCAATAGTGTAGTAAAAGCAACAGTGTCTGCATGTTTGGAGTCGAATGAGAGTTAGTCTTCTGGAACACCAAAAACAGCTATCAGAGGACCAGGGAGTAGGGGAATTAGTAGGTTATAGAAAGTTATAGAAATGTGTATAGAAAAAAAACATGTGATAAAGGTGACACTGGGAGGTATGATATGTGTCACTAACATCAACCACGTAGGATATATTTTAGACAGTCTGGACTTAGAGAAGTGAAATATATGAACCACCTTAAACTTTATAAGTCCTAGATGGGCACAGGATGTAGTTGAGCTGTCTATCGCCTCACCCCACCACTCCTCCGTGAATTCAACAACCATTTAAACTATATAGTTTTTTTGCAGGTAAAAGTTTTTTTTGGAAAATGAACATGCATGTAACACGTTTCCAAACAAGTTGGCACACAGGCAATTTAGGACTAATAGCGATGTAAAAAGTTGAAATATGAAGGTGATAGTGCCTAGTGCCTACGCCTAGTGCTTCAAGAGCAGGGATGCATAGAGGCACGCCAATCTGACAACAGGTGCGTCAGTGAATAATTCAACACTTTTGAGAACAACATTCCCCATAGACACAATATAATTAAATGAGTATGGCTGAACTTTTAAATGTTTGTGATCTCCGATCCTAAAAAAGTGTCACACGTCTGTTTTAGATGTCCTGAAAAGGGCTTGGGAATACTTTGGTAAACCTTTGTCAATCAACACCATTCACCGGTACATTCACAGATACAAGTTAAGGCTTTACTATGCAAAGCAGAAGCCATACATCAACACTTTCCAGAAATGCGGCCGACATCTCTGGGCTCAGTGTCATCTGAGATGGACAGTAGCACAGTGGAATCATTTTTTTGTGGTCCGACAAGTCAACATTTCGAATAGTTTTTGGACAAAACAGCATTCGTGTTCTTCAGGCCAAACAGGAAAAGGACCATACAAGCTGTTTACAGCGTCAGGTCCAAAAGCCAGAATCTGTCATGGTATGGGGGTGTGTCAATGCCCATGGCATGGGTAACTTGCACATATGTGAGGGCACCATTAATGCAGAATGACATGTACCCATTTTGGAGCTACATATGCTGCCATCCAGATGTTGTCTTTTCCAAGGACGTCCCTGCTTTTTCCAGCAGGACAACGCCAAACCACATTCTGTCCGGATTACAAGCACATGTTTGTGTAAACAGAGAGTGTGGGTGCTAGCAAGTTGCACAACTGAAGACCATAATTGCAAAACTGAATCAACTGGTCTTCAGTGCTCAAAGTGTTGTTAACAGAAAAGGTGATGTCTCAGTGTTAAACAGTCAACTTTATCAATGTTTTGAGAGTGTGTTGCAGTCATCAGATTTGAAATGAGTGTATACTGTCAAAAATGTAATTCACAAGTTATTCACAAGTAAAACATACAATTTTTTTAAAAAGTTTGCAAAAAAACATCAAACAATGTGTTAATAATGTGTTATGTGTGTTTTCAATATAGTACAGGGTGCATTGAATGTTCCAGTTTTTGTACTTCCCATACTGTCCCAACTATTTTATATGGAAAACTATGAGAGCCTAAAAATCTAGAATGCAAAATGTTCCAAATAGGAGAGAGGAGCCAACACCATTTTGTAATTGTAAATGTACACTATGTGAGCTGTATACACATTGATTACAAATAAGCCATGTGAAGTAGCGTGCATTTTTATGTTTAGCGGGCAGTTGCTTCAATCTAGGCCTAGCATATTAAAACTATCACACGACATTCTTTGCATAATTTCTAATCGTTGTTTTATACACCTTGTTAGCATGTCACTTATGCCTGACTGGATCTCAATATGAAACTCTAGTCTATTTCCTTTAATTGTTTCCCCATTTAATTTTTGTTTGTTATTTGTTGTTCATGTAACTTGTCTTAAAACCGCTGTTCTGTTTGAATTTGTTCAAAGGAATATTAAATTGTAAGTTATTATTTGGTGAGAGAGCTGCGAGTATGGCATTTTTAGAGAGTGTTTGTAATAGGTGAATTACCCTTCTATCTAGTTCTGAGTTCAGCACAGAGCAATCGATTATGTCGGTATTTGGGGTGGGTTCGTCTGAACTCCTAAACTGCAGGGGAAACCCTGAAAAACCCTGAACCAGTATATCTGACCATCTCTATTGGTAACCAAGAGTTACACACACTTGGCATGAGGAATGCAAGGGGGTCTTCCACTGCTAGCCTACCGTAGGCTGCTGCCGTCCTTTTATCACCATGGTGACACTGACAAAACCTCTGGGACCACCTGACTTCAAGGTCTCTGGTCGGACTGGCCGGATAGAGACGTCGACACTTGCTCCTGCTAAAGAGTTTGAGGCCCTCCGATTACCTTTTAACTGATTACAACCAAACCACAGATTTTTTTTCTCTCAATCCATCCCAATTCTGTGTTCGATACAGATTACTGGCTTGCCTTATCGCAACAACTCCATAGCCACTTCAAGAGAGTC
Organism: Umbra pygmaea; assembly: GCA_016801145.1. Classification (NCBI taxonomy): domain Eukaryota; kingdom Metazoa; phylum Chordata; class Actinopteri; order Esociformes; family Umbridae; genus Umbra; species Umbra pygmaea. The sequence goes on along the minus strand of JACXGM010004082.1, from coordinate 10,443 downwards.
AGAGATAGAGAAGCGTGTCCTCCGATGCATATCTCGACTGAGCCATTTCACTCCTTATACCCCTGCTTGCTCAACCAAGAAGTATTCCCGGTCCGACAACTACGACTGAGCTTGCAAGCCACTGACCTAACAAAAGGGTTTGATAAAGCTTGATAAGAAGAGGCTATCCTGTCCAACATACACTTTTCCACCAGGAATGGTGGCCAATGGGCATCACCCTCAGAGAGACAATGTGGACTGTTGCTATGCCATGACCAGGATCAAAACTCCAGGCCGGAAACAGCTATGCGGTGAGGCAGCGACAAAGAACATAGCTGTGAACTCAGAATCAAAGAATAAATACTGTTAAGAGTCAAGACAGAAGATGAACTTTGTTTTTTCAGATAAATACTGGGTTGTGAAGAGTTCTGACCTGATACATGGGGCTTGTCATCTACTGTGCTGAATCAACTCTCTCATCTATCTATCTCACAGAAAGAGGTTATTGTATGATCTGTCGTGTTCCTTGGTGCCGTTTAGATTCAACTACATAAAAGGCAGAAGAGAAAAAACTAACTACAAGTGTACAGGAATGTTTCTCTCCTGCAGAACACAGGCTTAAAGCGCATGCATTCAGTAGAAATAGTTATTGTGTCTTTCGATCAATATTTCCAATCACAAACACAGGGAGTTCAGACAGATATGAAACAACTCTTTGGATTTTTGGAGAATGAATGTTGAAAACATTATTATTATTATTTTCAAGGACTTCTCGGGACGTTATAGACACATTTCAAATGTTCCTTTTCATGGCGGTAAACTGCTTCATTCATTTCAGCAAGATAAGGTGGATTATCAGATGTACACCTTGAAGGATTATATGGATCTGCATTTAAACAGTGATAGCCCTTTAAGCTTTCACCCACCATCTCCTCATCCCTCAACTCCTCTCAAAAGTGCTTTGAGAAGAAGGTTCAGGAAAAGGGTGTAGATAGGGGTCAATGACCTAAAAGCATATACAGAGCCTCTTCAGACTACAACCAAAATCGTTCTGTTTCGTTTGGAATCTCTTTGTCCAATTGGTTCAGCATGCTTGTAAAGGAACCAAAATAAGATGTGCCCAGTTCTAGGGGGTGGGGCGGGTGGGGGAGATGGGCCCCCAAAAAGACACGGGTACCCACTCAGCATTGCCAGACAGCCTTTGCTTAAGATACGGTGGAGATGTAAACCAATGTGACAGTGCTCACTTTAAAAGTGTGGGCCCCTTAGGCCCCGATGTCAAACGGGAACAAACATTGTCGGTATACGTTTCATGGTCTCTTCTCAGGGCTGTCTGCCCACAACTTCGAGACAACTTGCCTTGGCTTGGATGTGAGCCCTGTCGTCAGAAAATCGTTAGAGAAAGTGAAAGCTAATAAGCTTTTTTGGTCAAAGGCTATAAAATGCATAGCAGACAGGTAAGTGTAGTTTTGTAATAATTTCTGTCAGAAAAGTGGCACAAAATCCTGTAGTGTATGTTGATCAGAACTTAAAGTACACTCATCACAAAAAATCACTCATACACTTATGTATACATCGGCCAGGTGTAATCATCCAAATCATAATCTTAGATTATCAACATTAGTGGGGCTCTGTGAAAAGATGAGAAGGGCATTTGGGATTTTAGGCATCAATACCAACATGCACCCTATTTACCACACTACACTACATTTCACCAGACTGTAGCTTTATGTGCCATAGACAATGTAGCACACTAGAAAGGGAATATTTGGGCCATATTTGTTTGTGTTTGATGTGGCAGGCTGGTCGGCATCCCTTCAAAGTCTTACTATGACCCTGGTGTTAATGGAAGGAGACAGGGCCAGACTACAACTGTCACTGTGGATAATAAGGCTAAGGCCGCCGGTGCAACCTGGCTGGAGGAAGACACACACACATACTGTATAGACGCACACACCGAAAGACAGGTGTGTGTCCTTTAGGCAATATCCCATTCAAGTTGTGAGGTTGTTATATCAGAATTTGGCAGTGCTAAGTTAATCGATGTCAAAGACCCACTTTGGTGAAAACGCAGAAATAGTGGCTTCACTTTAAACTGGGCTAGTACCGGTATGGACCCCCTTTTGCTTTCAGAACTGCATAAATTCTTTGTGCAACTGGTTGCACATCCATGATGCAAATCTCTCATTACAAAGGTGCTCGATTGGATTGAGATCTCATTGTAAAGTTGAATAAGCTAGTTTGATGTTAGTTTTGTGACATGGCACGTTGTCCTGCTGTAAGTAGCCATTAGAAGATGGGTACACTGTGGTCATAAAGGGATGGACATGGTCAGCAAAATTACTTAGGTAGGCTGTGGCATTTAAACATGCATAAACTTGCTGCCACGTGAATGGCTGACTGGCTGAATATTTGCGATAACGAGCAGTTGGACAGGTGTAGCTAATGAAGTGGACGATTAGTGTGCGTGTATATGCTGCCAAAACAACAAAACTACATTTGAGACCCTAATCTAATTTGCAATGCCTGACCGGCTTCAACTCCCTTACTGAAAAATCTTGATCAGCAAGTTATTTTTGCCCATAGACTAAGTTAATCTCGTTTGAATTTTAGTTCAAACGAGATACTAAGTCATTCAAACGAGATACTAGGTCGTTCAAACTAGATACTAAGTTGTTCAAACTAGATAAACTTAGTCTCTGGGCCAAAAAAAAGAAAAAGCAACTTTTTGCTTAAAGCTACTGGATGAATAATGGCATTTTGGTGTGACACATGACCATAGAGAGGATTGCAAGCACTGGTTTTATCCAATAGCAGCGAGTCAACTAATTTGCAGGATAAACTCTGAAAAAAATCTATGTATATTTGGTAATGGAAGATCATGATTTCATGCTTCTACAAATTATTTACCGTACAAATATCATGGTGGAAGCAAGTTAATAGCACAATTACTTTGACCGAATGGCTGTATTGAGCTGATATGGATAACCCCGGTCATCCCAGGCCTTTCTCTGTGGAGTTTGCATGTTCTCCCCGTGTCTGCGTGGGTTTCCTCCGGGTGCTCCGGTTTCCCCCACCATCAAAAACATGCAGGTTAGGTTTGGGACTACAGATGGAAATGAGCATCTATGCTATAATCTGGCTCATTTACAGTCTTTACAGAAGTGTAAGATTGTTGATTAATGTGCACTGTCCCAAGTAAATACATAAATATCAAAAATAATATCAAGCTGATCGTTCAGTTGGCTAGGTGTCTTCTAAAACACATAAAACTGCCGCAATATTTCCGCTATATTAATAAGGGTTTAATACTGATAATGGCATAGTAATCACAACATTTTGGTAGTTATAGTTTTTTTAAGCAAATGTATTTATTTTAAAACAAAAACTGTCCTTGGTGGATCTGGTGTTAAATGCACTTTTACTGAGAACATTTTTCTAGGTTAAATTGATCTAGTCCAGGGGTCACCAACTCTGGTCCTGGAGAGCTAACATCCTGTAGGTTTTCACTTCAATTGCAAAAAATGTAGCTTCATTCAACTCATCATCCAGCTAATTAGTAGAATCAGGTGTGCTAAATTGGTGTTAAAGTTAAAACAGTCTGGATAATAGCTCTCCAGGAACAGGGTTTTTTGCCCAGCGACTAGGTTTATCTTGTTTGAAGGACTTAGTATCTTGTTTAAATGACTTAGTATCACTATTGAACAACTTTGTAATCTTTAAAAAGTATATTTTAAAAAATTTGCCCAGGGACTAAGTTTAACACTAGAAATGCCGGAATTCCATAACTACTAGAATTGCCGTGAGCTGTCATTTTGTCCACAATATTCCAAACTCTATATAATCTCTCATGATAAATACCTAATTGTAATATTGATGCATATATTGTGTTAGGATATCTTTAGAAAAACAAAATAACACCAACATGTACATTTTAACAAGTATAATTATACATTTGACGCTGTCAAAGGGACCATCATCCGTAACCGGAACATTTGGATCCGAAGTCTTAGGTAAAAGTCTTCACCTCTTTTTCCGCTGTTTGCCTACAGACTCACTGGACTTCACCCAGGAATGATCGCTGTCACTTTTCTGCTCCGACTCCGATAGAGCCCCAGCATCATAATCATCACAAAGCAACCAAGATGCATCTTGAACCGTGCGAAAAATTACATAAATAATGCAGTGAAAACCCTTGCGGTCAATATGACCGTGTATGGCCAAAATAGGTTAAATTGATCATATTTCCTTTGCCTTTTGTGTACTTTAAAAAAAAACATTTTAAATGAAAATACAAACACTTTTAGGAAAAGTCAGGTACCAGCAGGATTGGAATTTTTTATTCAGCAAAGTTATCGCACTCATAAAATCTCATATTAAGTCAATCAAATGAGATAAACTTAGTCCCGGGGCAATTTTTTTTGTTGCCTTGGGCTTCAGGGCTTCCGTAATACGGAGAAAGGAAGAGGTGAAGCAATTAAAATTTACTTCAGAGAATGCACAGACTATGCTCCAAGAACATTACATTGACGTTGAAAAATAAGTCAAATACAGAAGTAGAACTTCAAATGGAACATTCAAAATTTGCTGTGAAATAACCAGAGTCCAAAGATGACCAGAGATATCCGCAGCCTGGGAAATAAAAGGAAAACCCCTAAAGTGGATGGGATTGACTTAACCATGGTACAGTGGGGCAAGGCATCCAACACACAATGTTACGGAGCACCCCTGTAAACCGGAGGAGATGCATGAGCCATGAAAACAGCAGTCCTGATCTCAAATCCAACAATCCTTCCGCTATAACGCCCAGAATTTCAGAATTTCCTGTAGCACAACAATCATGGTGACATCCTGGAGATGACCCGGGCCCTGCTTTGACACTTCCCCAGCATTCTCGTTCTTTGTTGCGGTACCAGGGCAAGACGCCTCTCGCATTTTCAAAAATATCCAGGACGTACCACCGGACACAATGACTATTACTCATTAACTAAGTGAAGCCAAAAAAGGCGACTAACTCCCGGGATTACAGGACGTCCTTGAGCCTGAACACACACCCAATCAGGAAACAGTGGAAACAGTGGAACACTCATCCAAATGAAAACTGTTAGGGTCGATAACATGATCTCCAACCACTGCAGCTAACTGAGAATACAGTTTTCACTAGGACCATGGAATTCACTTTCTCCCAGCAACCTACACTTAGAAGATACCAACCGAATGCTAGAGGTGACAAGTCTGCAATAGTGATTGGTGCAGTGCTGCCCAGGATAAGAAAGTAGTTATGTCAGACTAATGTACCTTGCTACTGTATATCACTACACAGCAACTCCTTGTTTGCAGATCAGGCGCTTGCGAGTTCAATCTTGGAAGTAGTTGCTGAAAGCGTAATCCATCTGCATGTGTACTGACAAAAGGCTTCTGTGTTAATTGAGCAGTTTGATAGGAATCGGACAGCTTGGCGACATGGTTGGAGGAACAATGTGAACGCACTTCACCATCCAACATCTGTAGAGGAGTTGCTGACAAGGCAGGGTCAGGGGGAATTGGACAAAACCAATTAGGAGTGGGAGAAGCGAAACAAAAAATACAGCGATATTACATGGGGAGTTGAGCCAATGCCCCACTCTGGTTTACTGGCTGAACTGGCATTATGTGTTAATTGTTATACTTTGTTCATTTGGAGTCAATTGAAAATCTTGAATAAAACGGGAATCTAAAGTCATGACGTTTGTGATTTAACAAGCTGGTGGGGGGTGGTGGTGGATGCAGAGGTGGTTATATAAATCAGTGGGGGGGGGGGCTCTCTGTCCCTGGGTAGGGTAGGTGGAGAGGGTTGAGGGGAAAGCAGTGATAGGGGGTAGGGAGGTGAGGGTCTGGTGGTAGGTGTTGATGAGGTTTCTGGAAGCTCAGCAGGGGTGATAGCAAGAACAGATCTATTGAAGAGGAGCAGCGTGAATGTGTGTGTGTGTTTATAGGCAGGACAGTGCAACCTCTGCCTGGTGTCTGCCACCTTACAACACATCTTAGACCAAGAGTTCATACACTTTTTTGATTTGTGACTCATCTACTAATGTATCCTTTCAGACTTTCCCCACTACCAGGAAAAAGACAGATCACAGACAAGGAGAAATAATTAATTATAACCTACTTTAACTCTACTTAAAAACGAATTTAACTCTACTTATTCTTAAATAATCTTAATTGAAAGAAAAGCCTTGATCTTGGACTGGGGTGAAATTTTGTACCTGTCCTTTGACTTCAACATCCCCCTCTTCAAAGCAGATTCTAGTTATGATGCAGATTAATCGAACTAAATCAATTGGGGCCTGAATGTCCTGCCTTCGTTACGGTGATGTTAAGTACTCAAAGTTGAGATGAGCACGTAGAGGACCATCCCAATGAGCACTTAGAGAATTACACCAATAACCAGGAAGATAATTAAGACAACCAGGAAGAAAACGAGCACAATAACCAGGTAGAGAACCTATCCCAAACAGGTAGAGAAATGTGTGCTTTGACAGTAAGCCTGATGAATGTCACAAACAAGAGCAAAGACACAATGTCTGAATATACAGTGATGCTGCTAAGATACAGCGAGGCAAACTGCTGTGACAATCCAGGATGGCTTTCCACACAGACACGCACACACATGACAGCACCTACTGTCACAACACATACTACTATCCCCTGACAGTGTGTTTGCAAATCAGAGCCACCTGTTTGTCGGCGTGCGTGTTTGTGATCGCGTGTGCCTCAGTGATGATGGGTCGGTTCCTATGACGGGGATTTGCACAATAATAACAAGCGTTAATGGGATCCGATGACACCAAGTAACTCTTCTCTGACACAATCTACCGCGGTGGTTTTAATTAAAGCTTCAGGTAGCGATGAGCCGGCGAACGCCGAGACCCAGACTGAACCGAGCCATCTGCAAGAGAACCCGACAACAAAAATAACATGGCCTACAGATGCCGTCTCTGACAACACTGTTTGGGTGCGAGTGGGGAAAGATGGATGATGGCGGAGCGAGGAAAGAGGGAAGGATCCGAGCAGCTCATCACTAAGGTGGGGAGCAGACAGAGACGGATTGGGGTGCCAGCATCTTCACCTCTCCCTCCACCCCCTCTCTCCTCCCCCATTCTTCTCTCTCTCCATCCATCCTTTCCTCCCCATACCTAAGCATGGACATAGCATTTATTTTGGTGCTCACATGGTCACTTTAGAGTATCGGCAGGGTTAATGCCCTCCACACAACGTTCTGCGGCGGCGCCTCTTGATTCTTGGCTCACACCCGGAATCTGAGTGGGACCTTCATTTGAAAACATTTCACACGGCAACAACATTTGGAACGGAGTGCTGATAATAAGTCTAGATAGAGAGCAGGCTGGGCTATAGGTGCCTTTCAGGTTTGAGAAAGTCTCGAGAAGGGGGTGGGGGCTCGACTCAAACTGAGGGAGAAACCGTTGCCTTGGCGATGTAATTTTTACACCAATCATTGGCAGAGCAGGAAGCTTTTCAGACCCATGCCTGAGTCGGTAACTTTTGTGAAACACAGAGTATTTATTTGAAATGAACACTCTCTGAAACAACGGAACAATGCACCACCGTGAACCCATTTGCCCGTGAGAAGCCGAATAGTGCAGCGGCTGTCGGATGCACTCTGTGTTACACAATGCAGTTTATCCTGTATGTGTCCTGTTAATCAGACACCCTTGGGATTGGACATGGCCGTCAGGGTCAACCAGATTGTCTGCGTTTGTTTGGGCCCCCATAGACAGACTCTTGATTATTATCTTCAACGACCCTCTCAAGGTCTAACAAAACATCAGCGTTGAATCAATACAGCACAGTAAATATGCTTCATAACTACACCTATTCAATGTGATGTTACAGAGGCAGGTTTTACAAACACAGCTCAGAGGCAAAAAGTAATCATCAGTACACTAACTGTGTATTCTGCAACATGTCACTTGGTGATTTTCATCCGGGTCATTTAGTAGTCACTATAATCCAGAGTGACACATATGAGTAATTATGATGAAAAGCCTTGCTCGGGGAGAGCGATTATCTACCTTGTCAGCTCAGGTATTTGAACCAGCAACCTTTTAACCTTTACTGGCCCACAGCGCAAACCACTAGGCCGCCTGCTGCCCACGACATTTGAGACGTCAGCATCCGTCTATAGCATGTGACGCGAAAGTTCAAAGACAAACATATGACACAATTATATATGAAAGATCATCTGAATATATAACCCTGCCTTGTGGAAATCGCTAACCCTTTGTGTGCGCGCGGGGTATGTGTATGTTGCTGAACCTCAATGTGTCAGACTGCGATTAGGCCTGTTGTAAGTAACAGATATGACGGTCTGGCCTCTCTAATCCTCATTGAGTAAACATCAAACCACGACAATTATGGTGGCTAACGTTTACATTTTAGACACTTCATTTCAGTCCTTCTGTGGTACAATGACTCCCTCACACCCCCTCCAGATCACTTCTTTTCCCCTCTATATTACATTTACCTGGGGGTTAGATTAAAGATAAAAGTGCACTGATATGTATCCTGTTTAGACAAACAAAATAAATCAATATTAAAGCAAGCGTGGAGTCCAGTCTGTGGCTAGGGATATACCTAACCTCTACCACCCACGGGAATTGCTTACAAATGGAGTTTGAAAATAATTAAGCATACTACAGTATAGCAGCTATTACAACCGTTCACTTGATACAAAAGTCAAACAAACATTACAGTTAACTTCATGTGCCTTTTTTATTTTACTGTAATAGTCGCGGCATTGGTTGATAACCAAATATCTTGTAACATCACAAGAAAATCTTATCTGGAAAAGGTTCAACACTGACAAGAGACTGAGTCTTTACTTGACAAATTAAAAGAACAAAACGTAATGAATATACTTTTCTGCTGCCTCATTTACTTAATGAGCACATTACCAGACAAACCCAGACTCATTATGTTAAAAAAGCAGGTTATGGAGCCATGTCAACTTTTGAATTAACATCAAATATTTCAGTGATCATTTATAGGTTTCTGACTTGCTTGACATTTGACAAGATATTCATACAGTATTTTTTATAATAATCCTCAATGTCTAATCTTTGACTATATATATAGACCTCATTATTTACAGGTGACAAACAAATTGCTAGTTGCCCTCTGTGCTTTAAGGATGGGGGCGTCTTGCTGCATGCTGTGCAAAAGTTTCTATCAACAGCCAGTCAAAACCACTTACAGTGCTGACGAGCAGAGCTGGAGATTTGACATCTTTGCTTAGGATATTCCTCTACAGACACCGCTTTCCAAGGTAGTGTCCGCCATTTTGCACCTGTACGTGTGTACTGGGTGGAAGGAGATTCCATTGAGTTCATGAGGAGAGCTGTGTTGAAAGGAATGCGCTGGTAAAGAGGGAGAGAGCTGTGGTGAAAGGAATGCACTGGTAAAGAGGAAGAGAGCTGTGGTGAAAGGAATGCACTGGTAAAGAGGAAGAGAGCTGTGGTGAAAGGAATGCACTGGTAAAGAGGGAGAAAACTGTGGTGAAAGGAATGCACTGGTAAAGAAGAAGAGAGCTGTGGTGAAAGGAATGCACTGGTAAAGAGGAAGAGAGCTGTGGTGAAAGGAATGCACTGGTAAAGAGGAAGAGAGCTGTGGTGAAAGGAATGCACTGGTAAAGAGGAAGAGAGCATCCTCTCTATACACCTCTTCTTCCACCTTTTCATGTTATTTCCCCCACTCGTTATTTATTCCTCTCTCTCACTCTTTGTTCTCAGTTGTTCCATGGGTAGAAGTGGCGTTCAAACCCCGGGTGGCTGCGGTGGCCTTGGGGCAGGACTGGACGGGCCTGAGATCAACTGGGTTCTGCTGAAATCGAGGTGGCAAGGAGAAGCCATGGAGCCGTTTCCACCAACTCAACTCCATTGCCACGACTTCAAAAGTATGGCATTGACAGTGTTGGGCAAGCTACTTGTAAAATGTAGTGAGCTAAGCTACTAGTTATTCTACACTAAAATAAGCTTCACTACACTGAAGCTACCCCCAGGAAAATGTAGCAAGCTAAGCTACAAAAAAAATGGGAAAAGTAGCTTACTACATGTAAGCTATATTTTTTAGATTGAACCAACTTCATTCAAAGTCAATGCTATCTTTTAAAATATTATTTAATTAATCATTTTGTTATACTGCTCAATTCTATCTCTATCTCATTATGGCATCATTGTTTTCTATAATATAGCTGAATTAAATGTTTTAAGCACACATGAAAACAAATAAACCATTTTCAGACAAAAAGCAAATTAGTTAGTCTTCATAAAGTAAACCTTTGTCGACCTAAGTTATGCCCATCATTACATTTGACTACAGTAAAATGTGACACAAACCCTATGAACTATATTATTACTTGTATTATTTAGCTAGCTTAACATATGAACACATTATGATATGAATATG
>JACXGM010004081.1:0-39240 GCA_016801145.1 Umbra pygmaea | reverse complement strand
CGTGAGTTGGTGTCTGATGAAAACCGTAGCTGAGGAAAAGGAGCAGAATGGTTTCATCTAGATGAGATCTAGATCTAGATCCAGGCTGAGGAAGAGGAGTCTGTGGCTGAAGAGGCAGATGGTCAGTAGAGCCGGCTGTGGTCATGGGAGGGGATGGCTGATAACCCTACAATCATCTTCTCTGTGTATACATGTCAAATGAAAAGAAAATGTCTCAAAATATGTCCCCATTCACAATTAAAAACACTTTGTGAATCCATCTATTTGAGCTTGATTTTTACCTGTAGCAAAAAAAACAATGCTATGCATACACTCTGTGGAACTGTAAGCTTAGATTTCTTTCTTGTGTGTGTCCTGTGTTTTAGCGTTCAGGTTGCTGTTCCAAGTTACGTGTTCCTGCTGCGTGTTCTTGGTAACTAGTATTGGAGTATCTTCAGTTTAGCCTCTTGTGGCAGTGTTTGTTTTCTAAGTGTTATTTCTATTAAACTATGATTGCATCTCCTTCACGCCTGCCTCTCTCCACACCGCAACATGGGGAACCGTGACAGACGCCATATTCAATCGAGAATTGATTGTTCAGTAGGTGGTGATTTTATTTGTTGTTCGCAAGGTAACTTCAGATTTAAATCTGGGTTTCTAGTGTCACGATGGTGGTTCAGTTGTTACCGGGTTACATCGTCATGATAACCTTCGCTGCACACCTAACCTGCTTCAGAGTAGATTAAAGTCAAGCACAGCAAAAAACAATGTTCCATTTAAACTGAGACCTTAATTCATTAAATATGCACACAATAATTATGATACTGATCAGTAGTAATGATTTATTTGTGTACCAGGGATGCTATTGATTAATCAATGATCAATTAATTGATCATTAAGAATTTAATCAATAAAATCAAGATCTGGAAAACAAACAATGGGTTGTTTCCCATTATATTCTAGCAATGAGTACAATTGTACATTTTCAATGACACGCCACCAGGGGGCACAAATTCTGCGTAGAGCAGCATCAGCATTGTGTCTGCTAACCTAGTGCTGCTGGAATTAACGGTACGACAGAAGCTTGTAGCCAGCTACACAATCAGCCCCTCAAGATGACATTGGCAGTGTATAAAATGTGTCTGGGACAGCTAAATCATTGCTAAAATCATGCAGTGTATATGGCTTAAACTATAAATACAGAAGCTGTCTCGTTAGCATAGTTAGGAACCGCATTTAGCCCTGTAATGTTTTACTGCGGTTTTGGCCATAATATTGCAGGAACTAAGTCCTATATTTCTATTTTTTTTTCATTGCCAGGCAATGCTTCTGTAGGAAATACACAGACATTGCAATACTGATTTCAGCCCATAGGATAATTCTGCACTTTTATCGTACACAACAGCTTACAGTATCAGTAGTCAAATGAATTAGTGAGGAAGAATTGAACTTATCGCTTTTATTAGAATGTTTACAGTGTATGTGGAAAATAATGATGGAAATGAAGTGAGAGCTAGCAGATCTACAAATTCCATGACTTCTGAGTAGTGCCAAAATTTGTTCCAGCAGGATCCAGCTCAAATTAAGTACTGCATCTACACCACGAGGGTTTAGCCCTGTAAGACCCTGTTTTTCCTTACAGTGACCAGCTTATACAAAACTTTAAAAATATATATTTCATCAAATTATTAAAATCGTGATTTTGATGGCGCAATGATTCCCTATACTATGCAGCGCTATTGTGTCAATTGAACAGAAAATGCAACAAAGAAATTACAATGGAATTTCACACAAAATTGTGCTGGTTCATCTTCTGTTGATCAATATCAATTCAAAATTTTAGGCTGTGCTTTGGTGTATAAGCGAGAATATTTATTGTGAAACAATATTGTGAAAAGCTTGCCTTCCCCCATTACTGCAGACATATTATGGACATTCTAATATACAGGTCCTTCTCAAGAAATTAGCATATTGTGATAAAGTTCATTATTTTCCATAATGTAAAATGATGAAAATTGAAGCATCCTGGGCCTCCATCACACCTCAGCAGTGCCACAGGCTGATTGCCTCCATGCCACGCCGCATTGAAGCAGTCATTTCTGCAAAAGGATTCCCGACCAAGTATTGAGTGCATAACTGAACATAACTATTTGAAGGTTGACTTTTTCTTTTTTTGTTTTGTATTACAAACACTTCTTTTATTGGTCAGATGAAATATGCTAATTCTTTGAGAATTTTGGGGTTTTATATGAGCTGTATGCCAAAATCATCAGTATTAAAACAATAAATAACCTGAAATATTTCAGTTGGTGTGCAATGAATCTAAATGATATGAAAGTTTAATTTTTATCATTACATTATGGAAAATAATGAACTTTATCACAATATGCTAATTTCTTGAGAAGGACCTGTATTATATTACAATCCTACTTATATCCCTTTTAACAGTGAGAAGGTTCACAGAAAATTAACCAATTTCTAGCAAATGTAATTCTAGTTATCACAGTATATGCTGTTTTTTTTAGCTTGCAGTAGCATTCTTCTTTTTTATCTCTACTACAGCTTTTCTGCACTGTTTTTTGTCATTATTGCTGGTAAAATAAATGTTATTCAAAATTATTCAAAAACAACAATCTTGGGCATTCTTTGGTATTCATTACGTCCCCATTTTACCATTCAATTGTGTATCTAGCTAGATAGAGATGTGAAGGTTTACCGATGGTTCTGTATGGCCGTTGCTTATTTCATGTCAAAGTTTGTAATAATAACAGACACAAATGATGTACGTCCTCATGATATACATGATATACTGCCAGTTATGAAAAGGTTTTGGGAAAGTTCAAAGTGTTTCTTTAAACCCACAAGATGGCTATCATTAAACCGGCTACCCATGGAGCAATAGACAAACATGTGCACCACACAGGCAGAGGAAATATTTCTAGAAATTAATTGCCAGATGTAGTGTTAGGTCTGTCTTTTTCAGTCAATGATGGGTAAACAGGATTGGGGCAATGCCAAATTTGATTGGGTAGAATCTTGAAGCTTGTCTTTATATGAATATATTAGGAGTTCCACAATGCAATATGTTACAGTTGTTTAATTAGCAGTTAACAGTAAAGAGGTTGGTCTGTTTAGGCTTTGTGACCATGGTCAATTATCAAGGACAGAACAATATTTTCAGGTCTCAGGAACTTTTGGTTAAGATTGGCCATTAGTATATACCTCCCTTTTGCCTGCCGGAAAAAAATAAATTCTAAGAGTGGCAACCAATGTGGGAGGGGTCAACAATGCTTTTGCACACTTTGTAATCCTGGAGTCATGTAGGACCTCGTGGAGGGCAGGTGGCAGGTGATTATCCTTTCTGCAGACAGTATAATGCGTTGCAGTATATCTCTTCAGTAGGCAAAAACAGACCCAAATCAGACTGTGTTAGAGGAAATGAGGCCCGACTGCATAATACACTGAGATATGTTTTGGATTTTTCTTCGGTCTTAAGTTGTACATCTTCTGCTGTGCCTTCTTTGGGATCTTAATGATGTTGTTCTCCCACCTTTGGGAACTTAATGATGTTCTTCTCCCACCTTCGAGACCATCGGAATTTGAATGATTTACCTGAACTACCATCTCAAATTCTCGAGTTATGAAAGTTTCCCTGAAGACCACCGTAGTTCTACTGTTTTGTTTGTGTCAAGAAGATGTTTGTTTTCACTGCACTTGTCACAGAGTGTGGATTCATCCGCGTCAATGATCAGAACAACCAGAGATGTTTCCTCTGAAAATTAGCAGCTTGACAAAATATGCATTGCAGAATGTACAATTGTTTGTATACTGTTAAGTAATGAAGGGGTGAGAGCATGCAACCCTGTTGCATTTATGTGCTGAGTGATACAGTCGGAAATATGCTTGACCAGATCCACGTGTTCTGTTAGTCATCAAATCAGTAATCTACTGATAGATAAAGCTGGGCATGTCCAGTTGGGAGAGTTAATGTTTTAATAGTTTTCGAAGGAAGGTGTTCAACACAGAGCTGAAGTCCACAATCGGTATACTCATGTATGTTTGTGTTGTTGCAGTGTTTGAGTATGTAGTGTAGGATGTCGGTTGCAGGCATAGAAGGCACTGTTCTTCATGATGACTGAGTTGAGTGCCACTGGTGTGTATACATTCAGGAAGGATGTTGTTGCTGTTGTAGAGGGGACTGAGTTATTGAGACTGAGGATTCGAAACACATTGAACACTGCATGTCTTTGAACAACAAACAAGGGAGAGCTGGTCAGCACAGTGTTGGCTGGAGAAATTCCAGGATAGACAATAGGTGGGCTTGGGGGGATGGGTAGGAGGGTGGGGGATGGGTAGGAGGATGGGCTGTTTGAGAGGAAGGGGGGTGTCCACAGCTTTTTTTGATACTGCAAAAACGAAACAAAATGAAAAATCACTCAGCTCACATTGAAACTAAAAGTGTGCACCCATATACACACATTGCATTTCACTCTTGCATTGTTGATTCATCACTGGAGAATTTGGTTTACATGGAGATGAAGATGCAAGCATTGATAGATTGCTTTAAATGGTTCCTGTTAAATTGCAGACATTGTTCGTCATTGTATAATGATCATAGGGTATTTTGTATGATCAAACAGGAATAAGTAAAATGCTTTGATATAATGCCTTTGATATAATGGCCCTATTGACTAACATAAAAATGTAACATTGTTATAAATTATTTGCATTATCGGAGAAGATGGTGTCATAAAACATTCCATGTCACCATTTGAAGGCCAAGTTTTAATTGGTAAAATATCTTTGTCTCCTAGCTATAGTGCTCATTGATTGGACATTCCAAACAACCATGCAAATGATCACAGAAGTACTACCTTTTGCAACAGGCAGCTTTCCACAGTACAATATCAACTGCACTCATAATGGGCCAATGGGAGGCATGACATAACAGTGTAAAATTGAGGCATGGTTACATTAGACCAGTGAATATGTAATGTTCTTGAAAAAAAGTCATGTTGACATTTTAGGGTAGAATGTGAGGGACTGTTTTCAATTAACTCTGGAGCAGTGCTTTTATGTTATTATCTTAAATGCTAATTTGTTCTCAATTGACTCACCTGCAAATTAGTTTACATTTTTCAACAGTCTTTCTACCAGTGTGAACGTCCAGATTTATGGATGTTCTGTCTCATTATGCACTTGTTGAGTCTTTTTGTTGGTCTAGCTGTTTAGCTGTTACATTTAACAAAAATACTTTTTGACATTATGACTGTTACCATTATTATTGCATAATCCACAACTATAGTTGCAGAGCCCACTATTATTAATCCACATTTGATTGGCAAAAAGAACATTAATTGAACCATATATTTATAAAACAACTAATTTTTTTTTATTAATTGAACCATAGAACTATTCTGTATGTGGCACTGGATTAAAGCATGCTTTCCTGTGTCTTGTCTTTTTTTTATTTACGCAACTACTGGTATAACTCAGAGTTTTTAAAGGACATATTCGTCAAGCATTTCAAGGTATGTATTATACATACAGCAAACTTACTGACGCATGCTCATGCATTCATTACCAGCCTATTGCCATTTTGAGTCATAGGCAGTCCTCAAACAGGCGAACATTCCTATATTGTTTGACACAGTATAAATACCATAGGATTTAGAGGATGTTTTCAATTCAGAGCCTGGCTTTGAACAGACTTAAAGATATGGGAATGTTTGATTACAACTGGAGTCATGGAAACTGAATGTGTGGGCCTTTCTTTAATCTACAGTACAAGTGAAAATATATTTTTTTACAAGTTGACAATGTCACAAAGAAAGATAACAGAAGTAAAACTCTGCAGTACTTTATCAGTATTGTGTTTCGTTTATCTAATAAAAACAATCCATTATCAAAACAAAGCAGATAATTGGACATAACCTGTGCGATTTTTTACATTTGGAGTTAAACTGAGTTTTCAACTTGGGTTTTCAAATGTTGGTTTCGACTGAGTATGTTTTGCTTCTTATCATGTCTTGAACTGAGAGGTTGTTTCCATCAGACATCCATTTTAGTCACATTGTTGAAAATGTCATTGTTTTTATTACAAAACATATGTAGACACATTCTGGAGGTAATTGTGAATCTGATACAACAATTGACCTGTGTTGTGCTTGGCATTTTCAAAGATCTTTTAGCAAGAGTATGGAAATATGTTAATACCGTTATTATTGTCTACATTTACAATGCACCTGTTGGGCTGGCCTCATCATATTTAAGTTGCTTTAGATCTGTTTTCATTGAAAGGTCACATACTGCCTTTTTATGAAGCCAACCAATACATGCGCCAATGTATTTGTTTATGTATGCTAAACATGAAAGCAATAGACTACAAAGCAATGCTACAGTATTTGGAGGTTTAATCATGTTTATATGACTTAATTTCCAACCAATCACTGAAATGTGTTTCAACTTGTCAATATAACTCTTAAAGGCTGTATGTTATTGATGTATATCATGTCTTTTATTTATTTATTGCAGTGCACTAAATGTTAAATGTAATGCAAACCAAAGAAAGTGGAAATAAAGCACAGTGCACATTTCCTCTCAGTGTTTTTTCATACGAGGAAATGGTCGGGAGGTCGAGACCAAAACGTGCCCAGGATACTCTTCATGCAAATGAAAGGCAAATTTGCAATCGCAGCTCCAACGCCTACTGGATTAGCTGACAATTGCTGTTTATACCCCACAGTCTAACCTTACTTCCTGGTGTTAACACTCACATTAGTTTGGTCAAGTGTGGCTAGAGTGTCAGTTGTAAAGTGTATTTGAAATTAGAGTTATTCATATGTTTTATCTTGTTGAGATCAAATATGATTTTTTCAAGAATTATCAAGTCTAAGTCGATCACAGTTTTTTAATAAGAAAATATTGATGCGTTTATGGATGCACAAAGAACATGCTTGGACATTTCTTCATTCCATTCAGTCTAAACCCTGCACATTCTCAGAATTTAGTGAAGAGTCTGCTACTGACCCACCTGACAAGCTCTTAGTCACTGAGTTTACAATTCAGTAACAGCTGGGATACTGAAATGAATGGCTGAAAAGACATGGCCTCCTCTACATTACTGTGACTGCATTGTTCACAGACAACTCAGCCTACATAGCAATGCTGTCAGTCTGTCTGCCTACACATCAACAAGCGGTACAGTGGACAGTTGCAGGGTATATAAGAAAACATCAACATCAAAAACTCTGCTTTCTTCAAACCCGTAGAGAGAGCTGTGCAGCTAGGCTTGAGTTAAATCCCAAATGGCTGACTATTCCCTACATAGTACACTGCATTTGTTAAGGGCCTGAAGTGATAAAGGGATTAGTGTGCCATTTCGGATGCAGACCTAGTCCGCCATGAAGCACTATGAGTTGATGTCACAGTCGTATCAGTGTGGGCAGTAGAACCACAGAACCTCTGGAAGCTAATTGGTAGTGTGGGAAATGAATCTTTCAATGACCCTCCACACAACGATCGGCCAACTAGCTGAAGTGATGATGCCTTCCCTCTTTCCATATTCTGAGAGATCTTCAAGATTCTCTGTAATCACAGTCTACTCTACAATGATCCCATTTCGCTTCATTTCAACAATCTATTATTTAATTGGTGTCGCACCAAATAACCATTCAGATACTCCCACATTCTCTATTTCCATATATTTTTCATAAATTAAATTTTTTCCTGCCTACTTTAAATACTGGAAATATTTCTAGACCTGGAGATCTGGTCATTCATTTTATATACAGGTTATAAAACGGTTGAAATATTACAACGATAACTAATGTAGTAATGATAACTGCACAAACTCTAAAATTCAACATATTGGCTCTGAAGTGTGCTTCAGAAAGTATCAGGCAACATTCCCATTTCACAGATAAAGTATACCCTTTAATAAAGAAAGAAAATACATTTAGTAAATTCTGTCTTTATTTCGTCTATATAACACTGCAGTGAAGCACCAGAAAGAGTATCTTTCTTCAGAGCGTACCTGATATTTTGTGGGGACCTTCTGTTGCCTACAGTACCCTGTATCATTGTTCCAATTTTCCACAAGGGTGAAAGCAACAGAGTAAGTATCTTGACAGCAATGCATTAAATTTAAATCACCTTTCCATATCCTAGCGGGTTTTCCTGTGATCCTTTTCTTATCGCATTACGTTTTTCTCATGTAATGGTTTAACTAAGTGATATTATTTATAAAATGCGAACACACGGCCAGCCCTGCATCTGGGCAGGCCTGTCACAGAATTAACACAACAACAACAGAAAATGCTCACCGCCAGTAGCTATTAGACTCAGCGAACTCAGAGACCCTCAGCTCTGTCATGCAGAAGGCTTGCACTGAGACCGTCCAAGTACGCTCGCCTCACTACGCTGCGGGCCCCCGTGTCTCGTGTTGGTTGGACGCTAAAGTCGGCAAGCCCTGTCGTGTCCTCGAGCTCCACCAGCACCAGACCTGTCAGTGGCCCAGTGTGATCATGGTGCTCTGCGTTGACAGGGGTGACCCCCAGTGTGTGATCCCACCCCCCACCCCGCCCTAAACCTCTGGCTCTCACAGGCCTAATCTGTGAGCAGCATCGCGGGCAGCCGTCTGCTTCTCCAGAGGCAATAGAGAGAGGACAGGTCATTACTGGAGCGTCCTTCAAAGGAAGGCCATGAGGACTCCTCACAGTGCTGTCTCAATACCCGTTCTCCTCTCCAGCCTCTCCTCCATCACTCGTGGCACCAACCTGGCTAGGGTCTTGAGCCTGCTGTGTATTTTTACCATCACTTTTACCTGCCTCAAGGGAGGTATGGGCCTGGGGAGACCTAGACTGGTGTTCTAAAAAGAGGACAATAGAAAGGGCCGTTGCTTGGACTTAATAAATGGGCTTTCGACACTGTCAGCCACCACTAATTACTGTAGTTGAGGACGATGTGTTAGAGCCTTTAGTATGGTGGTGTCACACAAAACAAACACAGAGCATGATGCTGTACATCATTGTCTCGCTTATATTGTCCTTGGGTGCTTTTGTGGGTTAATACGTGCCACGCCTGAACCATGTATATCTCAAGAGAAGAAGTTAATTGAGTACATGCAGCAGTATACTGTATCTGTCATTTACTATTCCGTGCTTTTCGACAGGGGTAAGTAAGTCAGATGAGTTTGCCAGTAATGGTGTATTTCATTGGGACTTTCACTTTATTAGAACTCAGTGGGTTTCCATCAGATTTTTGTAGTCTAAAAGCTTCACTTTTTAATGTTTCTTTTTGATGTGCCGGGAGACAACGTCACATTATTGGATCAAATATATTTAACCCAGAAGCATATTGTCTTACAGTACAATAACTTGTACTGTTTCACAATACCCTAACATCAGAGACAATTAAATTTCTGCGCTACAGACTGATGAAACACCTAAGGCCAATATGTTTTTGGACTCCGGGCTATACCGTATATAGAAAAAAATCAAAGGCTTTTTATGCATATATGTGCTGACTGATTCTTTTAGAAATAGTAGCAACCACATTTCACATCAGGAATGATTCCCTCTAATATGAAGTCAGACAAGTAAGAGAAGCATACGTAATTAAGTACAACCAGTGCTTCAATCAGTGGAGTTCAAACACACACTACTAGTTTAAGAGGAAGTTAATAAGGTGACATTGAAAGTTTCATAAACTATGCAGCACTGTACAGTCTATGGTGACAGAGATAGAAAAGAGAAAGCTGCAAATCCTTCTTGACGTACTCCTACCTGCTGGCCTAGAATAACTTGACTTCTAGATGCATTCTTGACAAACAGGTCCTACAAAGCACTAGTGAGAATGTAGCCTATGTTTGGGCTCTGCTAATGCAGAACAGGGCACTGGTTGCCCATCATCATCCTAGTCCAAAAAGGCACCATATTACAATTTGGCACCCTAGTCCCTTTACAATGGATGCTGTCCTAAGTAGTGCATTTTGAAACTATAGGGAAGAGGGTGCCATTTCGGATGCATTCATCCATGTGCTTTAAATGGAAAAAGGCTGAGATTTTCTCACTTGTCCTAGGTTTCAGGGTACTCTGCATTGTGTTCGACATCAACACGCTTCCCCACTAATGCAAGGTGGGTTTCCATTTTTAGAAGCCTTGTTTTACTTTGGTGTCTGTCTCTCGTAAATGCACTCAGGGCTGATTGTTCCCTTCATATGTTTTTATACACCAGCATTTGACATCTTTAAAATATGTCTGAAACACTGTATGCTTTTACTGGCTACTTTAACATTCTCTCTAAAATAATTCACAAAGGGGGAAAAAAATTCAGATGGATATGATGCAGTATAACTATTTTAAAAGGAATAAAAGAACAAAAACAAAGATGTCCGTGATAGCAGTAAAGATGTTTCAAAAATAAAGACAGAAATTATCCTAACTTCCAAACGTGGGCTTGAGTTAGAAATGCATTACAGTACAGTATGTAATAAGCTATTGCCCTCTATTGGAGAGAAGAGCTATCTGCATTGGTACATGGTGAAAAGGTTTGGTTGATGTATTAGTGCCTCAGGTCTTTTTTTAACATTATCTCACATTTTAAACACACATGTTCTCATGAAAACAAAATATGTACTGTTACAACTACAATCTGACTTTATATAAAAACACACATGCACTTTGATCATCCCAAAACAGTATTAGTCTGTAAATGTGTTTTCACTCAGAGTAACAAGGTTGCCTGGACTCTCCCCAACAGCTTTTTTAATGTAGTTTCGCTCTGTAATTGGATAACATAGGTTTATCCTCAGCAAGCACTTTGTATGAGCAATCCAATTTCACATCCTCCTGAAAGGGAAACCATTATTCCTTACCAAAGGTTGATACTGTAGTCACCCTCCCATACAAAATAAAGCACATGGCTCTCTCTAAATCATATCAGCGTTTAACCTTGTTACCAAGCAATCTGTATTATTGTCCTATAATTTCATATTTTTCCCTGTCCTCACTGTGGCACCCGCTGGGTGGTATTTCAAAAGACAGAAGCAACAGCCTGTTTGTTGACAACAACGCCTCGGAAGAAACAGATCTCTATTTGAGAGTTCGAAGCAATTGGCATCATGGACTATCTCAACATCAAGACAACATGTTTTTTTTCTGTATAATTAATATTTCAATCATGTTCAGTTGAACAACATGCTAACTGACTGGGCTGCAGCTCTATAATGACTTCCAAACAATAGTAGTCAATAAAAACACATCAAATATACACTTCATGAGAAGCTTAAAGGCCTAGTGCAATAAATACTGTAATTTCCCTATGAAGCCAAAATAACATTCTAAAAAACTATGACTAGAAAATATTTTTAGAAGAATTGTTTCAGAAGAAAATCCTTCAATTTTAGCTTGTTGAGGTAGAATGGTCATCCAAGTATCAGTATCTTTTTTTAAAAGTCCAATAGCATGTGTCACTATTTGTCATTGGCATTAGATTGAGCACAGTAATTGGAAATTGGATCTGTGTGAACTGTGATCAAAATTTAACTATAAAAGGTATTTGCCAAAGATGAACTGGATCGTTAATATTGACAGTAAAATAATAATAATAATAACAAAAACAATACGTATACAGTAAATTCTCTCTAACCATTCTTTGACCAGTATAACCATTTACTTTGCTGCTAGCGAAATTAACATATTGCTTGTTAGCCAAAATAAAACTGCTCTACAATTTACCAAGCTAGTCAATGTGATGTTTAATAAAATGTAATTTTACATTTTATACAATATACATTTTTTGGCATAAAAGCATTGTGTATTCCCAGCCTACAGTATCGCAAACTAGTTCTGATATTAATAAAC
Organism: Umbra pygmaea; assembly: GCA_016801145.1. Classification (NCBI taxonomy): domain Eukaryota; kingdom Metazoa; phylum Chordata; class Actinopteri; order Esociformes; family Umbridae; genus Umbra; species Umbra pygmaea. The sequence continues at coordinate 27,397 of JACXGM010004081.1, read as the reverse complement.
CAGTGGCTGTCCAAAGGAGAAAGGGACTGACCCTATCAGCCAATCAGGTATGATTTATCAGACATTTATTACACAATTACAAAAGCTGCATGTGGGCATTGAGGAGAAACACATAGCTTGAAGCATTTCAAACCACCAAACATTTCAACACATACCAGAGGGCAACAAATGTTTGGCAATACCTACAGGCTAAGCATGGTTTAAATTAAAAGGGGGTGGGAAATCTGAGAACAAATCATGGTCCACTATAGGAATATAAACATTAATGGGGACTGCCCTTCCTGAGAAAAAATAGTATTTACAATTTCCACTTCAGATGCCCTCAAGAGATGTTAGAAACCTGCATGTGTCTATGAGGAATTTACCCACCTAGAGTAACAGCAAGGAGAGGAAACACCTCAAAGGTTACACAGGCCAGCTGTCACTGGTCAATAAATCAATAATAGCCCACATAGATTTTCACATCGAATCCAATGAGGTAGTACCATAGCTTCAGCATTTTTTTTAATGTTGAACTACAGGCTTCCTCAAAACAAACACAAACAAATAAGGCTTGGCTGTTGTCAAGTCCAGTGTTTGCAAAAGGATCAAGTAGATTTTTTCCCATATAGAAGCGAGCTGTCCCCTCCTTCTATTAGTTGAATAGGTCACAGATGTGTTTATTGGTCATCATTTACAAATTAACTTATAGTTATTAAAATAACTTTGTACAAATGTTTAAAAGGTTTATATTATTTAGTTATACATATTTTCAAGTTTGAGTTTAATGTTATTCAAATAAGCTAGTGGTCAAATGTATTAAATAGCAAAATAGTGATAAAAAAGTAAAATGTGGGGGTCATTGCACTGCAGGACAGTCTACGTCGCGATGGTCATGGGTTCAAGCCCGACCATGGGTTCTCTGACTTTACTAGGGGCCCCTGCACGAGGCAGCGAAAAATTGGTATAGGGCTGCCCGGGATTTGGGTTAGATAGGTCAGATAAATCTATCCTCCTCTCCAGCAACTCCTTGTGTTCAGATCGAGCGCCTGTGAATTCAATATTGGAAGTATTGTCGGTGAATGTAATCATCCCGTGCATGATCCTACTAAAGGTTTCCGTGTTGGGTGAACAGTGCGAAAGGATTAGAGAGGGAATTAGGAAGGGAGAAAAATCACAAACCCCCCCTAAAAAAGTCTAATATTTTACATGCTTGAAAACTTTAAGTTACTTTTTTCTCTCTAGAATTGCACAGGTGACATTTCATACTATTTTGTTGTTATTGTTGATTGGCTTAGGATACGTGATCCTGTGAAACACCATGCTTTGATCACATAAAGTAATTTTTTTCCTTTAACAGCTGCTCTTATTCTGAGTAACCTACAGGGGCATTTAGGGTTAAGTGCCTTGTTCAAGGGCCATTTTGGAGATTTAAACTGCAACCTTTATTACTGTCAATATTGCTCTAACCACTAGGTTGCAGCCCTATATGATTTGATGGGGCTGAGTGCAACAGAAGGGTACAGTGCTGCATGCTTTTTCCTTAAATGGGCTTCAGGTTATCAGACTGGGCCTAAGTCAGTACACTGTACCAAACTGGAGCAGTATATTTCCGGTGGGGGGTGAATGTAGCCATGCAGTGTAGCCAAAACACTGAATAGGCTCTAGTGGCACATTGACTCTATTGAGGCAGTAAAGGGTATACATTTTTTATTTGTTGTGTTACTTTACCTTATTAATATCCTGCTCTCCCCATCGTGAATCCTTCTGAGAACTATGACCATCGTCACACTATCAGACACTGGGACTCCTGCCCTTTGATCTGAGAAGGGCAGTGACATTTTGCTTAACTAGAAGATTGATTCCATTTCCAGCAGGTAGTACTTCTGGTGATAAGTTTGTGCAGGCTTTTGGCAGTGGTACTGCGGTAGATGTGGTGACAGAACTAGTAGATGTGATCATGTAGAGACCCATCATTCTTGATATAGCGTGGCTAATATGTCCCAATTAGCTCTTCTACCATTCGAGGTGAGAACTTGTTTGTGTGCCGGCAGTGATTTGAAAGAAAACTACTGAATATTTCATTATAAAATAACGCTCTCTCAAACCCATGCTATAGCCAATCCAATACCTTTAGATTTGTGGAAAGTAGTGACATAGTTGCACAGTATGAAGCCCATACAACACCTGGCTCACCATCTCAAACCTGAGTTGAAACTGTATTATTGACACATCCCCGGTATATTGTCGGTGTTAGCATTTCATTTGAGAACAGCGCATGGTCTACGTATTTTGATCGCAGGCCAGCTCTGCAGGGAGATGAAATGAAACCGTTAGACAGGGATTTAAGGTGGCATGGATTATTTGAGAATATGATCTAGAAAACAATAGCTGAGGCTCTATTGCACGTTGTCCATTCGCCAGGTGTTAGTGTAATTACATTTTGTAACCAAGGCCAGATTATTCAAAGGAATTTAAGGAGCTGACCAGTTTTCCACATCACGGTTCAACTTGAAACATCAGCATCATCTTCCTTTTTATGTGTTGTTAGTTCACTGAGGTTCCTCTTATGTCTGTCTTCTAAGGTAAGTAAATTACAGCCAGGACACAGGATATACTGTACTGTAATCAGTTTTACATCAGCTGCCTTATACAACACAGAATAAGCGAATTCATTTGAACTTATATAGTTCTGAAGAAGATGTAACTAGAACCTAGAAGAGTTCAACAAAGACTCAAGACATCTGTGTACACTGGGGAGTTGAATGTGTGTTGTTAGGCCTTTTATTTATAGGGGCTATGGTCCCCGTGGGGGTTGTAAGCCTGTAATGGTGTGTTTGTGTGTACCTGCAGCGAAATAACTCACTGTCAACCACAACTACATAGGTTCCACTTTTGCTTGAATAATCTGTGTGCCTATTTTACATTTTCCTATTTCAATAGGGCAGGCAGAGAGACTCTTCTCAAGGGAGTTATTATTACTCTGCTGGATTAAAAGGAACCGTTCAGAGAATGAAGAAATTACTAAGTGAATCTAGGAATCCAATTTGTTTACAAGTAGCACTGCACCGTGTGCATTTGTATCTGTGAGGTAACGTGAAACTTTACATTTTACCTAATGTGAGCACCTTGGTATACAGCAAGGTCATCTTCATGCCATACGTTACCAAGTTTAGCTAAAAATCGTATCTATTTATGCTTGGGTATTCATACAAGACCTTAGATCCCAGACATGTTTTATTCACGTGTGTGGTTATAAACAGCTTTGCATTCTGTTGTTCTAAATGCAAGCTAAGCAATTGTACTGTAAGAATACTGTCATAGTGAAGAATAAAGATAAGCGTTATCAGCTGAAAAATCACTCTCTGTAATCTTGGACGCACATCAATATTTTGAGTCTGCCACCATATTGCGATTTAGAATTTCCTCTTAATGAATGATAACATAGATAGGCTTGCCAGGAAAAAGTACCGCTTTACAAAGTATCACATTCAAGCCTAGAACATATGCTGTTTTGTGAATAGTTGAATGTTTTTTTCCAGGTATGCATGTTTTTGGATTGTGTTTATTTTCCTGCTAATATGACGAGTCTAACTCCACACCATCATATTATGAATATATTTCAGACACATTCTCTTCCAATGAATATCAAGCAAAGCTGCACTCTATTTTATATCTGATGAGAACTCGGGGTGGGTACCAATTAGTCTACTGTTAATTATCTCGCTCTCCTTTGATCTAGACTATGAATGCTCTGTCAGACGCTCCCATTTATTCATCATTCCGGTTGGGAGATGGACTTTGGAGATTGCAGAGATTGATGCACATTAAAAATGTCTTCAGAAGCAAGGGGAAGCAACAGACAGATCCTAGTGAGCAGGGAATGAAGCTAGCACACTAGCTGTTGCAGTCTTTGTGTTTACCCGTCTTCCAGTCAGTAGTCCTGCTGTGAGAGTATTTAAGTATCATGTACGCTTTAATTTTCCAAGTTGCCTTTCACAGGCAGATAATACCCTACAGCATGAGTCCCACCCTATGGATAGTCCGTTACCATCCAGTTTTGACTCAATAAATATCTTACATTTTATAATCAATTACTCCACATTGTTGACATTTTCATTCCTAAATTTAATTGTTTTTCTTTTAATACTTGGTTCATGACATGAAGCCTCCATTGGTGCTGTAAAGCTTAAACAAGACTCCCTGTGGCAAAGACGTGAATATTTAAATAGAGCTCAAGTATGGTGAGCTGAACATCACAGCACCTTCGTTTGTGTTATGAGATAATATTATAATTTCCTTTTTTGTGATGTGGACAGTAAGTTGAATTCGCTTGACACCTAGGATTAGTATTACTGTCAAAACATGAGACAACCTAGACAACTGCTATAAGACAGTGTAAACTAAACGTAGTGGGGAAAATAATAAAGTGCATAAGTGTGGCTTGTATTTCACTGCATTTTACTTAAAACAGTCAAACCATTGAACTTCTCAAGAGGTTTATGGAGTGCTTATGTGCCCTCTACTTTTTATGTACAATATAAGTGCCCTCTACTTTTTAATGTACAGCTTATTTATTATGTATTTATATTTGTGGCTGATCTTAACAAAGTTTTTTTTGGGGGCTCTGTGTGGCGTACTGGGCTAAGTCAATGTTGATATGCACAGAGCCCCAGCTCAAAACGGCACAAATGGTACACCGCTGCCTGGGGTAAGGGGGTAGTAAAACAGTCTTACCATACTTGAAATGATGAGCAGCAGAGGTTTTACAAAGACATCAATAAGGTGAGAGTATTAAATTGACGTAGCCTACAGTAAAAAAAATATGGGAATTTGTCCTATGAACAAGAACATATTACCTAAGTTCTATTACATATGTTTGGTGATCAAAGGAGTGAATTCAGAAAATCATTGCATGCATTAGAATAAATGCACAAATGCATTTTATTAACAGGATCTAGACCTTTATACTGTGGAAAACATTTATGTTTTTTTCATAGGGCCGGTACTAAAAGCAAACAAAATCTGTACCCTTGAAGAAGGTTCCCAAGGAAATTGCTGTTGAAGGACCCCACTTAAAGGCAAAAAAAGCATTGCCAATTGGGACAGAAGCATCTCCTGGTCATGTGCAGGCTTAGCTTGAACTAATTATGCCAGACCTGAATACATTACAGTATGTTTCCAATGAAAAACAGAGAGAGTGAAAAAAAGAGAAGATAAAAGAACAGAGAGAAAGGAAAAGAGCTGAGATTTAGAACACCTCACAGAACCACAATGTGTTTTATATTTATCAGGAATAAAAACATACATAATGAATCCAAAAGTGACAATGAAGAGGCCAAGCCATTTCAGACAGGCACCGGGTGGATGGTAAACTGTCATAAAGCCCATGATTTTAATTAAACAGATGGTTTTATAGAATAAATTAATGAATACATAATCATTGTAGTTTACATGCTAATCTGCATTTTTTTTACGTGTTCAAGAAGTAGAGCAATTACTGTTTGATTGCTTTTTAGAATGAGCCATATCTCTGAGGTAAGCTTTGTATCGGACCTGTGCCAATGATTTAATTTCACTCAGTTAATCAATCTGTCAAGCTTTTCAAACATTGAGGTGTAAGCTCAAGCCTGCATCCTATTCTCCATCTGCCTGTTGATGGGATGAATTAACGATAAAGGGAAATTACAAACACTAAATATTTTCCTCCTAATTTCGCTTCATTACTGGTTTTATGGCTACTTACACAATATGTTGTTGCACTTCTTTATAATAACAATGCTAACATTACCTCCAGACAGAGTTTCATGTTCAAATGATATTTGGTGGCCAATGCACTAGCAGTAATATAAGCAGACTTTGCACATGCAGTACAAAGAGTGAGTCCCACATGTTTCCCTGTTTGTAATATACTGCACTCATTTTCACCCGAGCCTATGAGGTCTACGGGTCTCTGCCCACAAGTAGTGTTCTATCAAAGGGTGTTATTTGGAACAGCCTCCTAAGACGTGTTCAGAATCAGAAGCCATGTTTCTCCCAGCTTTAATTCTTCTGAAACTTCCCATCCATTCAATTGTCTTGGTAATATCCCAGGAACAACCAACTGTCTTAGTTGTCCTGCAAGAACAGGTCACGCTGAGTTCGAAGGATGTGGAATAATTCTAATTATTGGGGGATCTAATGGGCACAGAATGCTTAATAGCCTCCTTTTCATTTGACCTGCAGGCCTTGCCACTAGGGTTGGCTAGCACAGTAGCCAAATCTCAGAGACTGTTTGGTTGTGCTCTCAACAAGTTCTTGTTGAGATAGAGAAATTACTTCCAAGGCTTTTCCATGTCTGTTAATTTTCAACATGGAGCCACTGGAATAATGAAACCGGAATAATGAAATTGAAATGATGTGCAACTCCCATGCAGGAACTAAAGCAGGAAAACAATTACGAGGATTAAAAGTAACAGCTAGAGAAAGTCGTTCTGAGAGATAATGTGAAAGCCGATCATCTCACAGCATCGTTGTCTTAAAAAGAAGAAGAAATAAAATGTGTTTCTTTTCAACAAGGATTTAGATGTCTGAGCCTTAAATCTGATAACACATAGTGTATGTGTTAATAATAAAAGAGCAAACAGATTATTACGATTTTTTTAATGTTTATTTCTATTAATTGTTATGCAATGTCAACAAAAACAACATTTCTAGTATACAAACAGTATACTATACCAGACTCGCCATAATCAGCTGTCTCATTAGCAAGTTAGCACATTCCAGTATGGCTGACCTTTGTCCCTATGTTAATGTAGAGTTACACTGTACATACTCTGTATACCAATTTAGATTCTTTGTAATCCTGAGGAGAAAAAAGCACCACTGTGAGAAAACCGTGAGTTCACAATCCGTCCAGCTTGAGAGATATAGTTGAACGCATGCTTGGGCTCTTGTGCGTCGGACTTCTAAATTCCCTTGTCAATGTGTGTGTGTGTGTGTGTCTGTCTAAGAGCAGTGGTTCAGAACCTCTCCTACATGCAGTACACAGTTAACAGGTCAGTGCGGCTGAGCCGCACTATAGCTGTCATTGGGTTGATGCCAAATTTATCATATTTCCCAATTTTGTATTTTAGTCTTGTGAGGCAAAAGTGGAATGCTGACGGTGTGACTGACAAGCTGCTTTACTGAATGGAAATATGAATGGAGTGTTCCATATTCATGGTATGATTTAAATTCTGAACCGTACATCAGTTGACTTCACTACTATAAAAAGGCATGCATCCTTCAGTCAATGCGTTGCCTTTGTGGTACAAAAGTTGTCATAATGGGGATTTGATATTATTCTACTTTGATGTTATGTTCTTGTTTGTCAAAGATTTCAGGATTAGGTTTGCGTTCTTGGGAAACATTAGACATTGACCCTAAGGTGGACCCTATGGACCCTAAGGTTAACATGGATTACGTAACTCTAATAATCCATCATAACTAAACTTGTTCTTTGTCAGATAATGTGTTCCTTTAGTGTACTGAAGTCTAGAAAATATACTTAGCATGTATGCTTAAACAATGCAATTTTGACATTCCTAGGTTTTCAAACATGTAGAAACAATTTAATGCAACTCTACAATGTATGGTTTGAAAACAGTCAACCGCACTTCAATTTCACTAGAATTTGACCCAGCAACATTGGCTATACAATTCCTTCACCTCTACTTAAATCCAATCATCCAACCCCATACAGATTTTTAGCTTGGCTTGTTTACTAAACATTTGTTCAACATATTGTATTTTGTCCCCTAAGGCCATAAGAGTGATAATCTGGGCACATACACATTGTTGGTTTGTTTGATAGTGCAGCCGTAGGGTCTTCACGCTACAGCACATTTCCACAGTGCACTAGACTAATCGCCATTTTCCATCTTGTGAGGTAATACTTAAGAACACATGGAGCAACCTTGTAAGCTGTTTCAACTGCCTCGGCTGTGAAAGACGTGTGTCAGCCAGCTCCCCAGGCCAAACATGATGTGTGTGCTGCCATAAGTATTACATCGGAGAAGAAATCTATGAGAGCAAATACTGGGAGTGCAGTGTGCAAACGGCAGAAATCAAACCAAGGGATTTTCTAAGTTTGAGACACGTTTAGAGTTCCTTTGAGTAGATCTTTCTGTATGGTGTATTTCCTGAGGGAGATGACATCTACTGGCAGTTACTGCCTATTAAATATATTATGGGCATTTCAACGGAGCACCAGTTACTGAAGATGTGTCCACATTTTAGCTTGCATCTGAGACATTAACCGTACCTGTGTATGGATAGTGGAATATAGGTTTGTAAATTCTGTCAGCTTTATGAAAATCACCTGGTTTAAATTGGTTGTTATGCATCAGCTGTGTAAACGTATCAAGCTCATGAACAAAAATATAAATGCAACACTTTTGTTTTTGCCCTCATTTATTATGGGCTGAACTATGTACATACACAGAAAGCCTATTTCTCTCAAATATTGTTCACAAATCTGTATAAACCTGTGTTAGTGAGCACTTCTCTTTTGTCGAAAAAGTGAATCCACTTCACAGTTTTATCATATCAAGATGCTAATTAGACAGCATGATTATTGCATAGGTGTGCCTTAGGCTGGCCACAGTAAAACGCCACACTAAAAAGCACAACATGTGGATTCAGCAACAGGGCCAGCTCCACATTCTAAAGAATCACAAACAATTCAGTAGGAGCGGAGCTGGCCGTGATGCTGAATCCACCTTTTGTGGCTTTAAATCACTGCATGGGAGCTCCCTCAAATCTTGATACAACTGTGGCATTGTGCTGTGTGATGATGCTGTGTAGTTTGCTATTGTACTTAAGTAATTTGGGGCCGTCTGTAAATACAATATGTAGCCAAAAGTACTGTATGTGGACACCTTACCATCACACACATATGAAGTTGTTGGACGTCCAATTCCAAAACCATGTATATTAATATGGAGTTGACCTCCGCGCTCCACTCCCCTATAACAGCCGCCAATCTTGTAGGATTGATTTCAACAATGTTTTAAAGTGTTTGTGGGAATTTGTGCCCATTCAGCCAAAATAACATTTCTGAGGTCAGACACTGATGTTGGACGAGAAGGCCGGGCTCGCAATCGCCATTTCACTTCATCCCAAATGTGTTCAATGGGGTTAAGGTCAGGGCTCTGTGTAGGCCACTCCTCCACACCAAACTCGTTGAACCATGTCTTTATGGACCCTGCTTTTTGCACAGGTGCACAGTCATGCTGCAACAGGAAAAAGCCTTCCCCAAACTGTAGCCAAAATGTTGGAAGCAATATACAGAAATAATATACTAATATATGGCCATATATGAAAAACCATAAAATATATAAACATATATGCTAATTATATTTTCAAGTATGACATACATTTAAAATTACCAAATTAAAAATTACCAATACTAGCAAACTTTTAGTTGCCATACTGTTCTGTGGAGTGATGAAACAAAACTGGAACCTTTCGGTACGGTGGATCAGCCGTATGTCTGCAGGAAGAAGTGACTCAATGCTCTAAAGCTGCTTTGCATCCTCTGGCACAGGAAACCCATATCATGTGGAACACAAGATGGATTAATCGAAGTATCAGGAAATTCTATGAGAAAATGTCATGCCATCAGTGAAGAAGCTGAAGCTTGGGCGTCATTGGACCTTCCAACAAGACAATGATCCTCTAATTCCACCAAGGCTTGGTTGCATAAATTCTGGAAAATATCTGGTTGGATTTGATGAAGGCAGGTGCGTCACGCAAACCGAAGAAAATTACTGAACTGGAGGCCATTTCTCATGAGAAATGGGCTAATGCCTGCAGTATACTTAACGTTCCCAACCGGGCGTGCACCAAAGTGACGTAGAATTTGCTGGCACGCAGGGATTTCGAGCGTGCGAGCCAAGGGCGCGCACCACTCATTTTTTTCAGTGGCGCACGACAAAACGGAAACAGAAAGCATGGACGAGTTTGAGGGCACAGTAAATGATTCATAATAAAACTGTAAATGGTTCATAACAACACAGATAATCTTAGCCAATGTTGACATTAACGTCAATGCTGCTGCCATTTCTGCCATCGTTTAACTTTTTCTTCTTCTTCTAGTCTGTGAAAATATCAAATTCGGTAGCCTCTCTTTAGCTGCGACACCTCTGTTCAGGAGAAGTGTTGCGAGCACCACGCACGAGTATAAATGGTTACGGCGCTCCCATGACGTCACTTTGGCGCGCGCCAGGTCGGGAATCTGTAGTATACTGTGCGCTTAAAATTCCTCTATAATGTCGTCATAGGCAGCTGTCTGGCTATACATCTAGTTTGCAGTAACTCATAACAGCAAAAAGGTTCTCTACTAAGTACCAAAGATGCTTGTCATGAAGCGGTTGAATAACTTTGAGAGTGGAGAACTCTGTTTCAGTTGCATTTGCAAACGACTTGAAGCATTCGTTGTGTTGAGCTATTTCAATTGCTTTGTTTGAGTTGTTGATTGCAAACAACTAAAAGTCTGTAAATGTTGACAATAACCTGATGTCCACAGGGATTGAATAGTTTTGAATGCAACTCTATGTACATATAGGTGATAATGTCTTCATCATGTTTGCCCATAAAATTCATATAAGTTGTACACATATGGCCATATATTAGATTTCTGTATGGGAGCACACAATTCTTTATATCCTGTAGCATTAAGATGTTAAGTTGACCCTTCACTGAAACTAAGGGGCCTAGCCCAATCCCTGACAATCAATCCCAGATCATTATCTTCTCCACCATTAATAGGGATTTTTATTTTCACCTTTATTTAACCAGCTGGGCCGATTGAGAGAGATTCTCCGTTGCAACCAAGGGGGTAGGATTACATTCAGAAGTTGAAGCAGCCTGTCACAATGTCTGTAGACTCTGTCCTTGTTCTGTGTCACTACAGGGTGTTTTCTCCCCTATGTGTTTTGTTTTGGTTTTGTTTCCCGCTCTTTGTATCACATGATCCCGTCACATGTTTTTGTCAGCCTTTCAGTTCTGTTGTTTAGTCCACACCTGCACCTCCTTCCCTCATTAGTATGGTATTTAGTTCTGAGTGTTTGTGAGTCCTGTGTGGTTCTTTGTTCCTGTCCAGGTATGTGGTTGTTTTTTGTATTAGTTGTCTTTAGTCTTTTCAGATGTTAGAGTTCCTTTGTTAATCTTGTTCTTGATGTCATGTTTTATATGGTTTGTTTAGTTCCTTATGTTTGTTATTGTGTTTGTTCCTGTCCAGTTCTTCCTAGTGTTTAAATAAAGATGTGTTCTGTGAAGACGCGCCTGCCTCCTCATCCTTTGAATCGTGACACAGCCCTGGGTGGATTCTGATGCTACCTGGCTATCTCCTCACGTTAGCATTCCATAGACTCCCATTCATTTTAGGGGTCATTTTGACAGCGAATAAATTTACATCCAAAGCGTTTAAAGACTCTATTTGTCCATTGTTTATTTCTAAAGAAACAGGACAATGTATAAAAAGCTCCATTAGCTTGTATCTCACATTATGGGCCGTAGCAGCCGTTTTTGTGAAAATATGCTAACTATTGTGTCATAACCACACAACACACTGTCTCACAGTAGAGACATTACTGTAAAGTCCAGGAGAAGCTTGCAGGCAATCAGGGGGACGTGGAGGCATACAGTGAAAATGACAAAATATTTAATCAGAATATTTACCAAAAGTTGCTCCTTTTCCTATGCTCATGGACACCTACTACTCACACTCCTTTCTCTGCAAGAGGCAAGATTCAGCATGATTCAGATTTCACTTGGTACGGCTAAGATAAGCATTCCAACTTTTTAGAGACGTTGCTCACGTCACATCTACGTCATCACGCTCATCTTGAGGCTGCGCAATACGCTCAGCTATCACGAAAAAGTTATTTTAACTGACTTAGGAATGAATGGCAAGGTTTTGTCCATCTTGTATATTGTCATTGGTTGCAACTGTGACCTGGCCAAGGACAACCATGTAGTTATACATTAAATCAGCCCAAAATCGCATAAAATTACTTTCTGAGGAAACTATTTAGCAACACTGAATTATGTAAAATATGAAGATCATGACGTAGCATGTATATAGCAAATCTTTGGTAGGGTGGAGGCCGGGGAAGGTAGATGGGCGTAGAAATCTGCGACTTTAATCCCGGTGTTCGTGAGGTCAAATCCAGATGGAAGCTTTGTGTGTGTTTTGTTCTACATTCAGACGTGATGCAGACTTTTTGCACATGATATGTTTTTAGTAATGTTAACCCTTACCCTAATCCCTAGCTTAACCTCAGTAACTACATGACTAACCTTAACCGTGAACGTTACAATATAATTTTGAACTCTATGGAATATATGGAATGTATGGAATGTTCTTGCATGGCGAACTGGCAAAATGAAATGTGCAGGTGCAACGTAATAGTAGGATGAACATAGCCCAGAGGTGTCAGAAGTACAAGTAAAAGTACTTTTTCTGGGTGCAGCTGAGTTCACACGTTTTGGGAAGTTCCTAATTGAGACCAAAATGACAGGAAAAGACAGTTCATAACTAATCACTGATCTATTATAATGAATATAAAGCATAAAACAAAGATTAATTGTAGTGAAAAGGTAATAATAAACTCCCATTACCTGGTCGTTTGGGTTTTATTTAGAGAATTCCCAAAACGGGTGAACTCAGCAAAGTACTTTTACTTTTGACACCTCTGACATACCTAACAACAAAACATGCAGCTGAAACGTAAAAACATCCTAAATATGTTGTCATACAATGTAATTCATGTTTTCAAAATAGTTTCCTGAGAATGTATTATTATATAAAAATACAAAGTATGCTTTTACCCAAATACATTTTCCCTAATTCCACAGGTGTATGGGGGAATGTGTTGTAGCAACAATACTGTGTTTTTCTACTAAATACATCAGACATCACGGCATTATCCATGCATGCTTTTCTATACAGTGTTACTGCTGGGAAACATAAATAGCCTGAATAACCCTTTTTGGAAACAGTTTTTTAACATTGTAACCGAAAACACAATTTTTCTCAGTTGATATATTTTGGCTTACCAAGAAACTATTTGCTGGCAAGAAGTTGCCTTCAAATCTGAACAAGCACATTGTGGTACTATACAAAACATTGTTTTTTCTGTATTAACTTAAAAATGTATATGCAGCAATTTGAAATTACAAAATCATAATTCAACTGAAAAAAATCTATCACTCTAAGATCAAAGATGACTTTTAGAAAGGGAAAACTTTGTCCATTTTGTGGCTGAATTGTATACCCTTTCTTGTCGTTAGCCTTTTAAATCATGAGACTAATTCTGAAGATAGGTCTGTTCTGAAAATGATGTGATTGACTCAATGATGATGGGGGAGTTTACATCCAAAACTGAGTTAACCCAATTTTTTATTAAATTAAATGCTTAAAAAAGGGTCAGTTAAGGGTTATGATTATGTTTACAGTAAAATAAGAGGTTATGGATAGAGTCTGTACAATCTTAAAACCTGGTCTGTTGCAACATTTCAAATGACCTCTCTAAGCATGCAGCCCTTTGAAAAAAATGTTTCTGATCCAAAATTACATCAACTAATCACAATTTATTTTCTTTGCTAGGCAATTTTTGCCTCGCTGCACCCATGAAAACATCAACCCCCACATTTTCACAAAAATACAATAGAATTACTTCAATGAATCCTTATTAATTGATTAGTTGCTTTTAAGATGATAGTTTACTATTGAAAAGCCCTTATGTATTATTGAAAAGCACAATGCATGTAGGTTGCTGGAGCTCATCCATAAATCTTTGAAATTCAGTACTATTCAAACAGCCAAGTTAGTGTACATTTTGTGATAACTTTACAGGGGGCTGATTCTTTTCTATACCCACTGTAAACACACTAATCATTAAAAATGTTTTTCACACATAATATCAAGTGGGCAGAATGTGTAAACTAAACAGCCACGACTGTCACATACAGCCCAGTGTGGGCTGTGATAATGAACTGAGAGATGGACTCCTTCCAGTGTTTTAGTTAATTCATGTATATTGTTTGGTTGTGTTTTCTTGTGTTTCCTTCAGTGCAGTACATAGTGTTTTAGTTTCACTGTTATTGTGTTAATTGGACTGCATATTGACTCTTGTGGTTGTGTACTGTATAATATGATATTGTGCGTCCCCCCCCCCCGTTCATTCTTTGTTTCCAGGCTCTTTAGTTCTGTTTACCATTAGGGCATGGCCCGTTTATTGTGTTATATATATGTATAGGCTATGCAAGTGTATGGCACCTAGCTGTCAGGGGAGAGTGTTAGCACACAGGTGCCCTGTATCAGATTCAATCAGCAGAGTATTTAAGCCAGTTGCTGTGATCACCTCAGGGTCGATTATTGTTTCCTGTGACTCTATACACTCTCGTTGTATTAAACTGTTGTTATTTTGTTATTTCAAATATTAGGAATACATCTCAATTACCTGCATCTGTTTCCTGATCTATTATTTACACGTCACAAGGACTAGGTGAGACATGTGTGGTAATACACAATATTATGTAATATGTTTTTCTGTTTTTTCGTCACAGATTATTTGGTTGTACCAGAGTTGGGTAGTGGTTCAAAGCCTGTTTGTTTCACAGAGTTACAGTAATTATTGCACAATGTGATGGATGTCCCTTTATGTTTAAACTAGACTGCAGTAGAAAAGCTAACAGATATAGTGTGAAAGTCTGCAATGACCAGGGTTCAGAGCAACTGTCACGAGTTGGCGGGTTTAGTGTGGAGAAAGGAGACCCAGGCAGGTAGATGATTTGTAGTTTTTTATGTAGACAAGTCCGGGAAACAAAATACAGCAGGGTGATGGCAGATGTAATGAGGTTGCACAACGGTATAATATTGGTGAACACTTATGATTTCAGGAACAATACACCAGACACAGAGTGTAAGCAGAACTCTCAACTGTCTAAAGAGGAGTGCACAACTAATCTATCCAGCAGTATGCTCTCTCGCGGCATAAAATGCGATAAAACCATTAATAAAGAGTGTACGCCTAAACACTCAAGTTACAGTTAATATCATACCCCACTCATTTATAGCACTTTCCTACGGATGTCAGTTTTCCCCGGTGACATTACAATAATGGGTCGTGCCTTCTTTCTGTTCACCCAATCCTATATAGTGCCTGAGTAAACTGGCTGCATGTACTGTAATCAGCAATCGAACACACCTGCCTAAGATTACCCAATGTAGAATAGACTATCTCTAGGGTGAAAAGGAGGTTAGAAGCCACACGTGCATAATACACATACATTCAATAGCCCAACACACATCAACAACATAATTCAACCGTATATATATGCACTGGCATTGATAAAGTAAACACAAATATACATGATAGTTCAGTTGCATGCCACGACTCCTTAATCAGTCCCTAGGAGTTGTGACATTACCCACCATCAAAGGCATAGCTCCAGCCACAAGACAAACAAAGTCCCAAAAAGGTGCCCCACGCACCACCAAAAGGCACAAAGCTGGGCAGGGCGGGCAGGCAGACCCACCTTCAGTGGGAGACGGGTTCTCCACCCAGGCCACGACAGCACCCCACCAGGCACCAATGGAGGAGAAAGCACTGCTGGTGTGTCATGCAGCCGGTGTAGCTAACCCGGGACCGAAGCAGCCATGGCAGACGTAGCTCAGTGGTGGTGACTGTAGACCCCCGTAGTTTGGTGGTGTCAGCGGCAGACCCCTGTAGCTTGGCGGTGGTGACTTCAGACCCCTGTAGCTCGGCCATGAGCTGCTGGACCAGCCCCTCCAGCCATCCTGAGGGAGGTAGGAGCGGCTCTTCCAGCCACTGGAGGAGTCCTCCAACTCCTGTGGGGGAGCCAGCAGCAGCCCCTCACGCCACTCGGGTGGGGAAGGCGGTAGAAGCTCCCCAAACCACTCCCCAGGTGGCTGTGTTGGTGTCGGAACCAGCCAGGGCTCCCTGCTATCCCACCTGGTATCAGGGGATTGAACGTCAGCCCTGGCTGGTTTGCCAGGGCTACAACTGCTATAGCTCCCCCGGAAATATTCTTTGGGGAGACACCGGCAGTCGCCCCACCTCAAGCCCTCTGCTAGGGCCTCTGCATTCAGCTGCACTCCTCCCGTGGTATTATGAGAGGGAAGAGCGCAACCTTCTCCCTGTGGTCACAATAGTCCCTCTTGACAGCGATTCATTCTGTCACAAGTTGGCAGGTGTAGTGTGGAGAGAGGGATTAAATAGGCATCTTGATTACTCATTACGCGCTGGTGTGGGTATTTAGGCAGTGCACCATTCATGCGTAATGAGTAAACAAGTGCCTACCACTCTCCCAGTACCCAGAGGTCGGCACAGTAAACAAAACACAAACACAGTGTAAATAATATAACTAAATACATTTAACAAATAGTCCATCACACCATCAGTTTCTGCCACAACAGGCCTATCCAGTCCTGGCCATCGTGACATCAACAAATGAAAAGATCTATGGACCCAATTAACTGACAGAATATTGTAATCATATAGGAAATGTGGCTACAAGAGGGACCTCACTACACACTATTCTAGAACATACCATGTGACAGTAATGGCTCAGTGGTTAGGGAGTCAGACTTGTAGTCAGAAGGTTGCCGGTTTGGTTCCTGACAGTTCCAAAAAAAAAGGAAATCAACTCAAATGGTTAATGTAGTGTTACAATAGTGTTGTCACTATGCAAATCTTAATGTGAAATGTTAATGATACACATATTAGCTAGATGGCTAGCTAATAATAAAGTTTGTTCTGTGTATAACTGTTGAAGTTAAATATTGCATTGGTACTATTTTTTAAACTGCTAGACAGTTGATAGAAATGTCAGAGTGTTGTGGCCAGCTGGATTTAGATCAAATGATATTCTTAAGAACAGTCAATGTCTAATATAACCTGTCTGCCTTCTCCAATTTCTAATATTAAATTGAACCTAGTTTAATTAGTTTTTATTAGAGGGGAGAAAATATCAACTATAAAATGGAGGGCCTGCGAGAAACAGAAGAAATGCATTTTATGTGACTGCGCTGTAGCATGGAACTGGAATAAATTAAGAAAATACCAAGCAGAAAAATATCTATGAAGGCTCAAAATGACTAAAATGGCTAAAGTAGCTAATACCAAAATGGATTATCATTTAAATGACTAAGACTATACATATATAGATTTGTAAAAAAGCTGGCAAAATTAATACTGGTGTTGCACTGTAGATTTCTTGTCATTTCATGTTGGTAGCATACAGGTTAATATAAAGTGTTGTGTCTTTGTTTGTTACAACAGAAAACTGAGGTCACTATTACACCCGAACAAATCCTTCAACCAATTTTCTGTTGTGAAATCAGAGGCCGTGCCGCCTTTTATAGGGATTGAGCAACAAAAGCATTTCCACCAGTATCCCTGACAGGTTTATCCAGGAATCATACATTGTTTAACAGGGGACAGGGCTTATGACATCAAAGCCAATCTGAGGTTGATGCATGGCTAAGTCTAAAACAGCCAAATGTAGAAACTATAGAGATACTGTTTAAATAGATGATAAAGGTTACCAAACACAACATAGCTTTAGCAGGTAAATAGTAAGAAGTGTAAGCAATAGAATATTTTCTCTGGGCACCTCCCAGGTAGTGATGAGACTGCAGACTCACAGAACTCAATCGCTGGCTGAGAACTGCTTCTTTCGGAAGATAGAATGTGTAGATAACTGTCTCTCTTTCTGGGACTCACCTTCAAATAGAGCCAATCCTGACCTGCTGAAGAGTGACAGACTCCATCCAAGCCGTAGTAGTGCTCTCCTTTAATCCATTGACATCGACAGGAGTCGGACTCCTCTAGCCTTACAATGAGCCAGGGTGTAGGCCAGCCAGAAGCCTGGCAGCCAGTGTGCCAGCTTAGTGGAGTCTGCCCCTAGCATAGTCAGTATAATCACCTCAGTATTTTTCCGATGAGAATGTGACTGTGCCTTAATCTTCTGAAGGTGGTGCAAATCTAAACATAGTAGTGTTTGCTATAGCAATTGAAGAGTAAAGACATCCCTAATATCTGTCATTGAGGAGAAAGACAATAATACCTCTGTTTAAAACAAGACCTACTGTTTGATATTTCCAGTGAAGTCAGTAAGCATAACATTTGTGACTGAAGCCCCCTGCCAGTTAACAATATCCACAAATATCTTAAAAAAACTGAATTTTTGTTAGGACACAGAATTTCTATTAATTAAATTTGTATTACAAAAAAGAGGTTCTGGGGGCCTCATTTATCATTATTGCATAGAAAGTATTATACAAACCCATTTCTCAAAATGTTGGGACAATATGGAGAATGCAAAAAAAGTAAACAAAGAGAAATTTAAGGGAGGCAAAGAGGGCTAAGTCATTGCATTGCAGGACAGTCTATGTCATGATAGTCAGTGGTTCAAGCCTGACTACAGACTCTCTGGCTTTCCCCAGACCTCCAGAATGAGGAAGCAGAAATCAGCATAGCCCTGCCCGGGATTTGGGATAGACAAGCCAAATCATCTAATTAGAAAATTCTATTCACCCTGTACTTTATTGAAAACATGTTAGTAACACATTACAGTAATCTATGTTTTAATTTGTTTACATTAATTTCAAATCTAATGACTGCAACACAATCCAAAATTATTTTAATGACACTTATTAAGTGTTTAGGTACCAGCTGGTTAACCTCTTAAGGATTGCCCCCTAATTGTCAAATTCCACCTAAAAAAACATACACAAAGTTAACCTCTTGTTACAGTGGACCTGAAGCAGGGAAAAACATAACTTTGCAGAATTTTCCCCCATTGATCTATTATGCATGTCTTCAGCTGTGCAGCTGTGCAACTGTACGGGCGTTCGTTGCCTTATTTTGCACTTCATAAGGTGCCACACATTCTCAATCAGAAAATAGGTCAGGACTCCAGGCAGGCCGTGCTTGCACCCACAATCTCTGCTTGCGCAACCATGCCCTTGTAATCCGGGCAGAGGTCCGTTGTCCTGCTGGAAAATGCAGGGACGTCCCTGGAAAAGATGACATCTGGATGGCAGCATGTTGCTCCAAAATGTGTACATGTACATACCTTTCTGCCTTAATGGTGCCCTCACAGAAGTGCAAGTTACCCATGGACCTGACACTGATAACAGCTTGGATGGTCCTTTTGTTCTTTGGCCCAGAAAACTTGACAACATTTTTGTCCAAAAACTATTTGAAATGTTGACTCGTCAGACCATTGAACACAATTCACACAGATGAGCTCTGGAAAGTGTTGCTGTATGGCATCTGCTTTACATATTAAAGCTGTACCATGCATCTGTGGATACAGTGGCGCATGGTGTAGACAAAGGTTTACCAAAGTATTCCCGAGCCCATGTCAGGATGTCAATTACAGACTCAAGATGTTTTTTAAAACAGCAACATCTGAGGGATGGAAGCTCATGCACATTCAGAATCGGCTTTGTCCTTTACGCACCGAGATTTGACCGTATTCCTTGACTATTTTAATTATATTGTGCACTTCAGAAGGTGAAATGCCTACCGATTTGTCTTTGGGGAATGTTATTCTCAAAGTGTTGGATTATTTGTTGATGCATCTGTTGACAGACTGACAAGCCTCAACCCATCCTTGCTGTTGACGGTCTAGGCCTTTTTTGGAGGCTTCTTGTATAGTGATGGGAATAACGGCATTATAAATAAATGGTG
This sequence comes from Umbra pygmaea, assembly GCA_016801145.1. Classification (NCBI taxonomy): domain Eukaryota; kingdom Metazoa; phylum Chordata; class Actinopteri; order Esociformes; family Umbridae; genus Umbra; species Umbra pygmaea. The sequence goes on along the minus strand of JACXGM010004081.1, from coordinate 7,667 downwards.
TTACTTTTTTCAGTAAGAAGTGATCAAACGAATTACTGTTTCCCCCGTTACAACGCCATTACCGTTACTGACAATAAAATGTGGCGTTACTTTAATTGAGCTGAATGAAGCAGTTTTCATCTGTTGCTTTCTCTCTGCAGGACCTGCAAAGTTTTTTTCTGTGGTGTGTGTGTGTGTGTCGGGGGGGTTGACAACCACAACTGATGATGATTGGCTTAGAGTACATTTCCATCGTTTTCCAGCCAACCAGAGGCAGAGTAGGATGGGTGTTCACTGTTCAGTTCACACACGCACAGACAGACATACTTGATATTTTTTAAGTAACGCAATTGTTACTTTACCTGGCAATTAGTTACTTTTATAATGATGTAACTCAGTTACTAACTCAGTTACTCTTTGTGAGAAGTAACTAGTAACTATAACTAATTGCATTTTTAAAGTAACATGACCAACACTGATACACAATTGTCTCACCTGTTTCACACAGCCCAAAATCATGTGCATTACATTTGGAGGAAACATAATAGTTTCCTGAGAACATAATATGGGGGAATTTCTGAGATGTACAGTTGGTTTCACATCACCTTTCAACTTGCAACATCACTAGTAGTCCCAAATTGCTCCTGTCCCAACTTTTTTGGAACGTGTTGCATGAATCAGTTTCAAAGTAAATGTTTACCTTTATAAAAAACTATGCAGTTGATTAGGTAAAACATCAAATACATTTTCTTTACATTTTCTTTTGTTTAAATCCATGTCAAAGTACATTTACAAATCAATGTCTCCAGTTAAGCTGATGCCTTGAGTGTTGCTGAAATAGGGAGACAAACGCGAGGAGACTTGGAACCAAAACCCAAAATTGGGGGATCTGTGTGGTGTAGTGGGCTAAGCTGCTGCATTGCAGGCATAGGTGTCAGAAGTAAGTAAAAGTATTTTTTGAGTTCACACGTTTTGGGAAGTTCCTAATTGAGACCAAAATGACCGGTGCAGGCAGTTCATAACTAATCACTGATCTATTATAATGAATATAAAGCATAAAACAACGATTAATTGTAGTGAAAAGGTAATAATAAACTTCCATTAACTGGTCATTAGGGTTTTATTTAGAGAATTCCCAAAACGGGTGAACTCAGCAAAGTACTTTTACTTTTACTTTTGACACCTCTGCAGAAAAGTCTACATCATGATAAGTAGTTTCACATTTTGTGATAGTATGCCACTTTAACTTGTATACCTTCATAATATGCACAAATAAATATAAAATAAATTATACAAATAGTTGATTTTTATTATTTTATCACCACTCCGTCAACTGAAACTAGCATACACTTAGTTTTTGTTAGCATGTTTCATATAGAATTTTTTTAACGTCCCATGAGTCATAAATCATTATACAGCTTTTTCCTGGAGAATATCGTTGGCTCATCCATATATTGCTATATCCTTTGTAGTCAAAGTGATTTGTGATGAAAAATGAGTGGAAAATAATTTTTAATTGCATTAGCATATGTTTATCTGCAATTTTCTCTAAAGTGCATGTAGTTCATGTGCAAATTAATTTTTCTCAGTCATTCAGGGGTGTAAATTCACAAAATTCAAATTAGAGGTTCTTAGGTCTTACAGCCAGACTTACACCAAGTTCAAAATTATTATGCTAATTGGAATTAAGTGTGAAACATTAAATATTTTGATTTTCAATCATATTCATGGATGGTATTGTGTCTCTGGGCTTTTTGGATCACTGAAATCAATCTCAGACACCTGTGAAAATTAGTTTGCCGGGTGCCCTAACGAAGGCATGTGAGCTGAAATGCGTAGGTGTTTTTAACTTGTACTATTCTACTTTAATAAATATTTTTGTACACTACAGGAGAGAGTGCCTTGGACTTTGTTGAAGTTCTTTTACTTAAATTTTAGCAATATACAGATTTTGACCCCTCTGTCCGACAAGCACCTTGTGCATTCCCGTTGTACTCCACACAAAGCAGCGCCCTTTCCTCTCACTTTTTTCTACTTAAAAGGTGTGAACACATTAGATATTACGCAGAAACTTAAGCGTGCTCCTCGTACTGTGAAGAGATTTGTGTCTGATTCAGAGCACAGATGGGTTTGTGCATATAAAGACAATGAGGAAGGTTACTGCCAGACAAATCATTGGAGAGAGCTGGTAGGCACCTTTAGGGTCCCTGAAGGTGTGAAAATGATATCTGCAAAGTTTCTGACCATCTCATCCTGCAAAGAATACCTCTGTGTCATTGGCTGCTATGGACAATAAAAAAAGGAGAGAAACTCATGGTGTGGCCTTATCCTCCCCTGACCTCAAGGCAGTTGAGAACCTTTGGAGCATCTTCAAGCAAAAGATCTATGAGGGTGGGATATGGTGTTCGATCAACGCCAAGTGTCGCGCGCGCGCAGTATGTCTCGATTATCGCTATCTATTATGTTTGAGAGAGCAAACAACTGGAGTTGCAAGAGCAGAACTGTACTTGCGAGGAGAATCCTTGTGTCGCGCGGGCATCCGCTGTATTAGGAATGCACAGCAAGTGTGTTGTGTGGAAATTGCTATTAAGATGATGCATGTGTAACTTTGAGCAAGCAAAAAAAATTGTTGCAAGCATTAAATCACTGCGAAAGGATACATTTTTCACACACTAAAAGTATTAATCAAAAGCAAGACTCTACATTTCTGTGATCCCACAAACTGACCATTGCCCACATGTGACAGTCTACTCTCATGCAAGTTTCCATTCCACTCGCAACGTCAGCTTGGGTCTCTCAAAATTTTATACATGTTTGATACAGGTAAACATCAATTCAAACATTAATCCAATAAAATAGCCTGGATTATCCCATTTGAATGCAATTGCTTGCGGTTTTTGAGCAATCGTGGTTTGCCTCATTTGTTAAAAGGCCACTTTACGACCACCACAAACCAGGTGGCAACACAAAAAGCCATGATGTATGTAAATCCAAATCCCAAAGTAAAGTGTTAATTATTTTATTACATCCCATCCTATTTATAACATATTTGTTATATTATTATTGACCATGGTGTAAATTAATGCATTAGCTGAATTCACAGATTATCTTCAAAAAACATTTACATTTCTATGCTATATTATTACAAATATAGCCCCCCAAGCTAGCATAACTTTTGCAGTCCTAAAAACTATTAGATAGCTAACTAGGTATATACGTTTTATAATTTAGCAAGACTTGTAGCGAAATGTGGCTAAACTAGCTGGTGTACCAATTTCCAGAGAATTAAATATTTAAATATAGCTATATATAGGCCAGATTATTATAAATACATAATTTGAAAAAAATCGTGAAATTTATTTATTGTTTAATGAATACTTTTAGTGTGTAAATAATGTATCCTTTCGAAATAATTTACTGCTCGCAGCATTTTTTTAGCTTTCTTAATGTTATACATTCAACGTCTTAATTGAAATTTTCACACAACACTTGCTGTGCATGCACAATACAGCAGATGCCCGTGCAACACAAGAATTATGTTAACATTGGGTGGTTTGTTCAATGAAATTTGAGTTATACCCTAACAGTTGGTGACTTGAAAATAATACTGACTGTCATTTACTTCGACTATTTAAGAAAATCAGTGTAAAATATATTTTGCGTAATACTTTGGAATGCCGTGTATACAGAGGTTTTTTAATAGCTTACATATCAATCTGATTTTATCTGTAAATGCATATGTGAGAATGTTTTTTTATATAATTTCATCAAATAACAAAATTTTGATCAACTGTTCAATAAGACCATTGGGGGTCTTATTCAAATATAATTAATTTAAACATTCTGTCTTGAAGCAGTTTTAAAAAATTGATTCTCGTAATATGCAAATTAGCTGATATTTAAGGATAGTTTCCTAATTTGCACATTTAAATTGTTAAATAAATATAACTTGTAATACAAATATACATTGTATTAATGGATACGTTCAACTAGTAAAGTTTGAGTTTATGAAGACTAAAGGAAAAAAACTACCTTTTAGAGTTTGTACTCTTGACCTATGCTAAATTTCTCAAGTGTAAATGTTTAGACTTGATTAGGCATGCACCGATACCACTTTTTTAGTGCAGATACTGGTCCAAATACTGAACTTTGAGTACAAGTCCGATACCAGACTTTTAATGCTACATAATGTAAAACTTGATTCCACACTTTGTGCTGACAGATATAATAAGAGACATGGGAGACGTGTCTGAACTCCAAATGTCTGTTGTGAATCTAATAGCAGTTACATCTTTCAGTAAATCCCAAAGGTGATTTCCCTCAAACTTTGGGGAGGGCAGTTTCAGACACATTGCGTCAGATAAAATGTGGGTATCCACCAGCCTATCAACCACCATAATGTTCATCCAACAGCATTTCATATTTGAGAGGTGCAAAACTTTTCTAGCACTTAAGTTATGCCACAATATTGTTTGAATGAGCTTGTAATTTTACATTTTGTAAATTTTATTTTAGAATAATCTGTTTGGAAAACATGTCGGAAATTAATAATAAAATTATCTAAGCACTGGCTAAATTAGATGTGTCTTCAGCAATGGAAGCAAACACAATACAAAAAATATTAATAGTAAACCATATTCTGGCAAAGAAAAGTAGTTAATTGAAACTCAAATTCAATTAATTTTGCCCTTGAGAAGTCTAACAGACTCCCGTTACATTGTGTGTGTGCACGTGTACACTTCTCTGGCTAAACGAAAGAGCCTCTAATCAGAATCAAATCATAAATGCAATGAACATGCCCATCCTCATTTTTACTGACAGCCCTGTCATCCAATGAGCACTTAGCATTCTGCTCCGTGTGCTCAACTTGTTTCTTTTTCAACTTTCTCAGATCACATGTATCATATTTGCACCATATTCCTCATGTTCGTAACTAAACATGTTTTGTCCTCAATATTCTCTACATTCACTTCATCTATTCTACTGGTGCTGACTCAGCAGAAGGGCTCTTAATTCTGGGGAGCTAACTACTATTGCTTTTTTTCATCTGTACTGCAATGCACTGTATACTGTATATTAATGACACCACAGGCTGGATCTCTCAATGACTAGCTCCACTATATATCTGCACCTTGACAAACATGTCATTTTTGTCAAATCCGAGACAATAAATGCTTGAAGTGATAACACTTTATAAAATGTATTATATGGTTTACAATGTACTTTCCACTGTGGCTGGTCGATTAGGCTAGGATGGTACCAATGTCATAAAGCACCCGCATTTCCCACCCTGTTTGGTTAGTGAGAACAATGAATTTAAATAACTTTTCTGTATTATTATTATTTTCTAACTTTGATGCTGTCAGTTGGTAGTTTTAATCAACCTAGAACCTTAAAATGTAAAGTATTTGTACACTCAAAAAAATGCTGGGTTGTTTCTGTAAACACATTGTTGGGTTGATTGTGCTGGGTCAAATGAGTTGTTACGGGGTCATTTACAAATAAACAGCTGGTCGGGTTATTTGGACCCAGCAACTGGTTTATTACTTTTTCATTGTTTGCAGAACTTCCTGGATTCTTCACTTCTGACTGGAGGAGCACACCACTCAGAGCAGGCAGTGTTTTATGGTAAGTTAATATGAATGTTTACCTACATTTTTAATAAGTTGTAGTCGCAGCAAGCCAATTTTACTGTTCAACATACAGTCTTTAAAATCAAAGTCGGAGGGTACTGTACGTATTTATTCTGTGAAACATTAAATAGACACAGCTAGCCGGTTAGATTTTTTGACAAAATGTCGCGTCATTACATCTTTTGTTGTAAACCAACTATATATGAAGCATTTTTTAAATATGCAGTTTAAATTGTAAATTAATCACGTTGTTATCGTACTATTCATTGTGAACGTTGTGTATTTAAAAGTGAGAAAAACGTTTTGTATGAAATCCATACAAGCGCAGTTCGCCTCTCACAGGGCTCGCGCATAAAATCTGCGGGAAATTACTCTAGGGTAATATAACGTAGTTAGTGAGTTGTGTTTCCACATTTGGTCATATTTGGTAATGTTTGCAATACAATTCAGGGCTCTACACTAACCTTTTCCACCGGTGGCACCTGCGCTACTAACTTTTTCAGTTACTGGCGCAGAACTTGATTTGGTCGCACAAATTATTTATATTATGCTGCTCTGGATAATAATGAATAATAAAGAACCTGTATTGCATGCAGATGTGCACAATAATTACTTGTCATCTTTTAAACCACATGCCCTCTTGTTTTCTTTAACATTGATTGGGATAGATTTACTGCAATAGAAAATACAGTACATTATGAAGTGCAAAATGATTTTATTTTATTTTTCAAAATGCTATGGTTTGTACAGATGGGCAGACTCCTGAACTCTTAAAGAAAAATAAAATAAATGTAATCCATAAATAATATAATAGATTTTCAGCAGCTATTGTTTTTTTCGGTATTAAAGATAAAACAATTGTACAGTAGGCCTACATAAATCATTCCAGCCTTTGTAATTAAATGTACATAAGTAATGAAAGTTCCTTTTGCCTGGGCATGTTGAACCTCAATATAGTCAGTGAGGATGTTGTAAGGTCTTCCCTTTTCAAGACGCAAGCAAAAGTTATTTCACACTCTTTTGTGGAGATGTCAGTATTAGTGATGGGAATTTTGAGTCTTTTTAGTGATCCGGCTCACTTGGATCAGTTCACTTAAAAGAGCCGGTTCAGTTGGCTCTCAAAAAGGCTCTTCTTTGAGTCTTATTTTTAAATCACCCTTTAGAAAATGTTTATAATGGCCCAAATGATCTAATGGCCACAATAACATGTACTACTCTAGCCTTAGTAAAGCTGTGTGGACAGTTAACATAAACTGGAATAAGAACATGAACCTAGTTAACTTTCAGCTGAGGCAACAGGACTTCTGAATGCAACTTTTGTCCAAATCACGGAAATTGGAAAAAATAAAACGGAATTGGACAAAAAATAACACAGATTTCATAGGGCCCTAGTGGTGGTGTTTTTCTTCTTCAATAAATCAATGCTATTGGTCACCCTTTACGTCTTTCTGTCTGTTTTACAAATATTTAGCCAATGGAATTTCTTAAAAATAACTTGTGTAAATCTTGTTCGCTCCTAAAACTGTCAGTAAACATGCACTACAGTTCCCCAGCAGCCGCACATCAGCAGGCAGCTGATCGAAGTTTGGCAAAGGTAAACAAAGATCTTGATGTTTGAATAAGTACTAAACATTATGTCTATAAAGGCAATATTTTACTTATTTGATGTCTGACGAGAGACGTCTAGCATTTGCCATCTAGTTATTGCTAATATACAGCCTACACTTAAATAGCCTGTGCATACACATTTAATCTTTTGTAAATTGCGATTTTGGCCAAATGTATTTTACAACAGGAAAAACTGAACACCATATAGCTACAAACTAGTTTGTAACCTGTTTGATGAAAATGATGAAAATTTTTCTTCAGTGTCACGTGATCATTCAGAAATCATTCTAATATGCTTTTCACTGCAACTGTACTTTTCACACTATTATATATTTTTTAATTGATGGCTTATTTTAGGGAAAGTGTAGTGAATAAGAGACCAGTGGATCACAGTAATAAACGTCTTCAAGCACATGGCACACAGAAGGTTGCTGTTATAATAAGGTT
>JACXGM010004080.1:12061-32645 GCA_016801145.1 Umbra pygmaea | reverse complement strand
ACAGGTGTGAACGCAAGGTTACAGCGCCAACACGTCTGTCACTCATTAGGCCGCGCCCCCAAATTATAAAACTTTTATCATTTAAACGGATGAGTTAAAGGTAAAGAAGCTAGCTTCACATCGGAGCGAATTATTGTGTGTAATGTGTTGGTCATTAGTCCCATACGGCTGTATTGTATTGGATAATGAAAGCTTTGAATCATATGTTCTTATCAGTTTACTATCTAATACGTTCCCCATCGGGGAACTATATATATTAAGTTGATTTTTCGAACAGGGATTCGGAAAAGGGGCTTGCTCTGTCTGCTCCACGCATCAACTCGGTATTGCAGTACCTCCGGGAACGGTGCACTTACAAGTGTAAAAATGAGAAAAGTATATTATCCTCCGCCGAACGAAGCAGACTACCTAGCTAGCAACTGGAGGAGAAGCCCTTTTCATTAGCTTTTGATTTTTCCTGTTATTTTCAGTTATCCTCCCCTGACAAAGCTAGCTAGCTACAGTATTGCCAACACTGGCATCATTGCTATCGGAGTATCGGTGCCAACGCTACTTAAAAAAAAATGGGCATCGTCGGTGTTTTGTCATTTTAGAACCGGAAGGTTTCGGTAGTATCGGTTCTCGTGACATCCCTAGTCTGCAGCAAAGCCTATGTTTACTAAAACAACAGTGTACACATTTAATCCCCCAATTAGAATTTGGTTTAAATTATTTGCCTGTGTCAATGATCTCCAATCCTTCTGTATGGCAGACAAATATAGGGGTCCCCTAAACAATTTAAACAGTATATCCTGTGACAAAAGTCCTAGTGAACTACTACATTTGAAAATTAGTAAAAATATCCTTGGAGTTCACAGGATAGCTTCCAACCTAGCTTGTAGGCCAGAATTCGGGGGATTCCCCTTAGCACTCAACATTAAGAAGAGCCACCAAATCTGGGACTCACCTAACTCAATGTGACCCAGAATATTATCGTCAGAAAGCTTTTCTACACAAACACAGCAACCCGGAGAGTGACCCTTTATCGCAGTTAGCCCAGAAGCATCAGCTACATCCAACCATCCAATCCAGTCAACACCACTCAAACAAATCAAATCCTCTATCCAAAATTCATACACTACTTATTGGCTAAATGAAATCAAATGTATGGTAATGAATACAAAACATCTTGTAAAAATCAATGGATTTAATAAAAGGAAGATATTAACAATGTACTGTACAGACTCAGTGATCATAGTCTAGCTATAGAAACTGGATGGCATGCAATAACATGGACTATCTGAGAAGAACGATTATGTAAATACTGGATCAGGAGAAGTGGGAAATGAACAGCATTTTCTACCCCACTGCACTAAATATCATTAAATAAGAGCTAAATATCTCAGGTAATTTAAGGAAAGAATTGCCAGGTTTCTTTAAATATCTGCTGAAGAGAAAAATGTGCACTCTCTGGAGAAAATACAGAAACAGTAGTACTCGCACCTGAATATGTCCTTGCCTGTCATAACAAAAGAGAAATTCTAGCGCCCACAATGTCAATTTCTGATATGTTGATTATTTGTTTACTTTTGTGTAAAATATGTCATGTTGTTATTATTATTTATTTTTTATTCACTGGATTACCATTGTTGCTTGTACATGTTTGCTTTGGCAAGAGTGGCAACCACTCATTCATGCCAATAAAGCGCCCATTGAATTTAATTGATTGAATAATCTTTAAAAATACCTAATTTGCACATGTAGCACATACAGTATGGGTGTAAATTAATAGTAAAGTAATTAATTCCCAACTAGGCCTCACTTCAATCATGACTACCTAATAATCCCCCTCCTTTCTAATTGGCATATCTAACTACTCACCTCTCCACCTGATAGCTGATGTGTGGTGAGCGTTCTGGTGCAAAATGGCTGCCGTGCATCACCCAACTGGGTGCTACACATTGGTGGTGGATGAGGTGGGCTTTCCCCCTCACTGTGTGAAAGCGCTTGGGGTACCTTGGAAGAAAAACGCTATATAAGTTGAATGCATTATTATTATTAATAAGTGAGGGTGAGCTCTTTTTCCGTCAGTATTTTCCTTGATAGATTGATTTTCTGACTGATGAATAAGTTTACAATTCAATTTAATAGAAAACATCTAGTATGTTCCATCCATGGAGGGAGAGATACTGTAAGGAGACTGCTCTCTTTTTTTTTGTCACAGATGCTGTGTGTGTTTAATCCCTACTGTCATATCAACTTCAATAAATTGTGTAAAAATAAATCCCCATGTTTAATATCAGTCGATACTAGGGATGCTCATATTGACCGTTTAACCGTTAACCGAAACTAAAACGTTTGACCGATTAAAACTATCAGTTAAACGGTTAAGAAGTATTTTTTATTTTTTACATATATATAGCCTATATTAGTTAAATCACGTGGTGCGTTGACACGTGCAACCAGAGCCTGACGCTTCGTTTTGAAAGGTGGGGAGAAATATACCGGCTGTCTGTTTTGCATCTGCAACGTGTTCTTCATTTAAAATGACAAGCCTTGAACATTTATGGTGACTGTGATATTAACTTGCGCTTTCATTTTTTCATGTACAAAAATGTATAACGCTATCGTATTGGGAAGCATATATTATTTTATCGGCTATAATTCATCATGCTCATGCATTATAGCCGACAAAATAAGGTTACCTTAAAAACAACACACAGTGATTGACAACAAGCATTTTATTTTCGGAGAGGACCGTAATGGTAATTTCAATGAAATGGGAGCGCTCGGCAGTTATTGTATAGTTAATAACATAACGCATAGCAAGCGTTATCAACATTTTGTTTTGTGTTAATGAAATATAGCCCTATTTGCAATAGGCCTCCTGTAAGCAACAACCTTGTTCCAGATTGTCACCAAGTGTTTTCATTCTATAATTTGACAACTCGGTAAACACTGCATCAAGGCTACTTGATTGAAAACAGAAAGTGAAAACGTCTGCGACAGATTTTCTGCGACAATATTTTGGTTGGTGTGGACTTTACGTGTGTGAAAATGAAAGTGAAACCAAACATCAACACAGCTTTATGAAACGAATTAGTTTCATCGTATCGTTTAGTGTGGACTTTGCACCCGAGTGAACTTGTACGCAAAGCTGGTGCACCCGGCAGCTGTTGTTGATCTGTTCTCTATGCTGTTTAGACATTAAAACAAATCCGCGAAAAAAAATGTTTGTATATTTAACGGGTTACAGACACTCGTCAATTTAATTTTTTATTTAAAGCCAATTGAATCTTATAATCTTTTCAGTTAACGGTTAATAATCGGTTAACGAGTTCCGGTTGTCGGTCAGGAAAATTACCCGAAATGAGCATCCCTAGTCGATACCCCACATAGTTGTAATGTATCACACTGTCTGATAGTAAAGAGAGACCAGGAGAAAAGGTAAGAATATTCTCAATTTCATAGGTAAGATTTTTCTCTGTTTTTAATCTGAAAGCAATCAATAACACGGTACACACAGTAATTTAGGAAGATAAGGCTAGCTTTATTTATTTTTTTATTTGCGTCCTTCAGCACCAATTCTAAAAACTTCTGGGACACTATGAAGTCCATGGAGAACAAAAGCACCTCGTTGCAGATGCCCACTGCTCTAAGGCTAGTAAACTCTGTCACCACCGAGAAGAATACTATATTCGAGAGAGTCAATAAGCATTTTGCTATGGCTGGTCATGCTTTCCTCCTGGCTACCCCCACCCTAACCAACAGCCCAGCAAACCCCTCAGCATCTTGACCAACAACCCAGTAAACCCCTCAGCATCTTGGCCAAGCAGGAAAGAGCTTCAAAAATCTAGACCCTTACAAATCTGCTGGACTAGATCATCTGGAACCATTCTTTCTAAAGCCTTTCGTAGAAATTAATTAATTTAACCTCTCTTTCGCATCATCATCGCAGAGAACCTCGAAGGTTGTAAAGACACGCGGTCATCCCCCATTCAAAGGAGGGGGCACTCTTGACCGTAACAGTTACAGACCTACAGTGCCTATAGAAAATCTACATAACCTGTCAAAATCCTTAATTTTTGTCACGTTACACATTGGAAATTAAATTAAATTAAGTCCAAATTTTGCCATCTGTATTTACACATTATAACTCTTGACATCAAAGTGAAATAACTGAACAACAACTAAAATGTAATTAGTGAAATGCCTGGTTTGGTTAAGTGATTAGCCCCTTAGAGCAACCATTATAAACTTGCTCAGGTACAACCAGTCACTTCCCAGATCACACACCATGCTAATTGCACCAATTGTATTGGTTTGGATTAATTTATACGAAAACCAGCTGTTCTGTGATTATTCCATTTACTAGTAGTGCATGGCAATGCAAAGAATACACCATGGTTGGAAAGGTGCTTTCAAAAGGACTCCAGAACAAATTTGTGGAAAGGCACAAGTTAGGAATAGGATAGAAAAACGATTTCAAAGGCTTTAACTATCCCTCTTGAGTACTGTTCAGAGAATTATTAAGAAGTGGAAAGCATATGGCACCACCAAATCCTTGCCTGGTTCGGGCCGTCCCTCTGAACTGGATGAACGAGACAGGAGGATATTGATTAAGGAAGCTACCAAGAGACCAATGACAACTTTGAAGGACTTACTGTACAAGTCCTTATGGCTGAGATTGGTCAGCCTGTGTATGTGACAACAATCTCACAAGCTTTCCACAAACCTGACATGAATGGCAGGGTAGCAAGAAATTAGCGTCTTCTGAAAAAGAGCCACACGGAGTTATGTTTGCAAAAAACTTGTGGAAGATTCTAATGCCATGTGGCAAATGTTGTATAGTCAGATGATACCAAGATTTCATTTTTTGTACTGAACTGCACAGCACACCAGCAAAAACACACCATACCTACGGTGAAGAATGGTGGTGGCAACATTATGTTGTGGGGGTGTTTCTTTCAGCGGGGACTGGGCAATTAGTCAGACGTGAAGGGAAAATGGATGCCGCCAAGTACATCTATCCAGCCCTGCATCCAAAGTCTTTGAAAGCCAGGTTAATGCACAGATTAGCAACCATTTTGAATGGCACCATACCCACTCTGCTATGCAATCTGGTTTCCGAACGGGTCGTGGCTCTACCCAGTGTCCGAAATTAACTTTTTTGCTAGACTGCCAATGGGATGGTTAGATGCAAAAATCCACCAGCCAAGCATATTTTTTACCAGACAAAATATTAAAGGACAACTCTGGTGCAAAAATGAACCTAGGGGTTAATAACACATTGGTACCGAGTCGACCGTTTTCTGGGATATGTTATCATGCTAATCGAATGTGCCCAGTTTTAGTGCGAACTGATAATTACCTTATAACGCTAGTTGTGTGGGCATGGATAAAGTAAAAATAAATCGCTATTATATACCACTGACGAGGCTCAAAATAGCACCACACTTCCACGGTAGCATAATGAGGGTCCCTAAATGCAAACCGAAGCATTGAGAACTTTGTAAGTGTACAGACAGTTTATTTGAAATATAGTTTAAAATACAGTAGCATTCGTGTATACAGACAGACACTATCTTCGAAAAACAGACCAGCCGACCCACAAACGCCGTGCTACGTGAGCTGAACTGTGACTTGGAATCTTCCATGGCAGGAGGTTTTCCGGTCATTCATGCAGATCAATGAGTAAGAATTACAGCTGGCAATGCAAACTAAAATCAAATTTTTTGCTTACATTTCAGCTCATGTAGCACAGAGTTTGTGGTTTGACTGGTCGAGTCTGTTTTTTACATATGGCGCTTGGCGTGTGTGTTAATTTCAGACACTAGGTTCACCTCTCCGACTCTATTTTCTGTATACTGTATATTAATAATGTCGCTCTTGCTGCTGGTGACTCTCACATCCACCTTTACGCAGATGACACCATTCTCTGTACATCTGGCCCTACATTGAACACTGTGCTAACAAACCTCCAAAATAGCTTTGATGCTATACAACACTCCTTTTGTTGGCTACAACTGCTTCTAAACTCTGGTGAAACTAAATGCACGCTCTTCAACCAATCACTGCCCCCACCTACCGACCTGACTACAGTAGCATCACCACTGTTGACAGATCTGAACTACAGCGCCATCTGTTTTGTCACCAATGCCCCATTTAACAATCGCCAATGCAACCTCTGTGCACAGTTGGCTGGCACTCATTATACACTCAGCGCCTGACTCACTGGTATCTACGAGGGTTTACAAAGCAATCCCCACCGTACCTAAATTAACTTCTTACCATTGCTTCACCCACCCGCAACCTGCACTCAAGCAGGTACATCTCTCTGGTAACCCCAAAGCCCATACCTCCCTTCGCCGCAACTCCTTCCAGTTTTCAGCTGCTAATGACTAGATTGATCTACAAAGTCTCTGAAACTTGAGACCACCTTCCTCCTCACTGCTGTTAAAGTACGACTGTCAGAGCTACTGTCTGACCACTGTAATGTACATGCTGACCGTCCTCCCTCATTGCACACTATCTTTGCCCATGTATGCCCTAGTGCCTTAATAATAAATATAATTTACTCAGTCTTTTTTTTACTTTACGTGTAACTTTGTTGTCTTGCACCATTCTCGGTTGTCTTGGCCATTGCAAATGAGAATCTGTTCTCAATCAGCCCACCTGGTCAAATAAATGTGAAATAAAAACACAGCGGCCAATACTTGTAAAATATTGTAGATTATCCACTTTATAATAAAGCCCAAAAACAATATCAAATTTTGAAATGGAGCCCATGGATATGATAAATCTTACAGTACTTAGATTCTAGGGCCCCTCCCTTTCAGGGCCACTGAATCGTCATCACCTTTCCCCCCTTTACTACATGCCTGGGCTTGTGTGTTTTGCTCTTCAAACTGAAGTCAATGTGCCTCCTGGGACAGCCGGCATGTCATTCTTACACCCTTAACCACTAAATACATCCTGGGTGTCTGTAGAGGACTTCTGCTGGGATGTCATTAGAGGCTTGATAGGACCTACTGCTGCATAATGCATCCAGCTGTCCTGCAGCTGAGGAACAAATGGCCTCTGGTCAGGATGGAGAGATGAATTATGGATGGAAGAGCACTCTTTTCATTGGCTTTTTCTACATCTGAATCTCCTCTGTAACACCTCTAAATGTTAACTCAGCGTTTTCCTCTATGGCGTCGTTACAGTTTTCAGTTGTTTTTTTTTTAAAGCAGGACTTCTGTTGTCTTGCTGGTTTAGGATTAATCAAGAAACACTCCCTTTTATTTAATTCCTCTAGAAAAGTGCATTTTTAAGCACATTAAACCACATTTACATTCCAATGCAGGTCACTTTGAGTAAACACATGACATTCACCGGTTTTGCGTACTACCAATACAAGGTCGCACAAATCAGTTTGTCACTGATGGATTCGAGCTCCGACATAAGAGCATGTGTGGGCAACATCACTGACTGTCTTTGTTGTGAGCACGCACACATGCACATCTACACACACACATTGCAGGAACTAACAACAAAAGGCCTGCTTATCCAGTTGCGGGGAAACAAGATTAGTGCATGAGTACAGTGAAAACGCTAATCTTAGATGAATCTGTACATATCCTCTAAGCAACTAGATTGCCACCAAAGTTAAAACAGCTTTTGCTGTAACTACTGTAGATGCAGTTCAGATGTTTGTGGATGCTAAAATACAACCCAGCATTGATTCACATCTTCAAGAACAGAAAAGTGAATGCACAAGGACATGCGCAAGTACAAAACTCGCACACATTCACGTGTGCACACGCAACTGCTCTGCCTTCCAACAATTTATATTAATGTGAAATGGGAAATAATGAATGCTGTTTTTTGTTGTTGTTCTCAATCCACTCTATTGTTGTGCCAAATGATGTGTTGCAGCCTATAACTCAGTAATGAAACATTTGTGCAGGGAATAGCTGATTGAATCTCTCATTTGGTATGTTGATTTTGAAGAGCACTGTGGGTTGCTAAGATTTAAAGTTGCGTGCATTGCAGGTGAACAGTAGATGGGCATCGAGTTGTTGAACATCTGAATGGACAAAACACAGTCTGGTACTGTTCTATGAGCAGGAACAGACGTCCGCTAGTTTGCACCTTTGACCCCTCTCTCATTCTTCATGTGTTTTCTATGTGGAGAACAGGCTGCATCACACACACAGGGTGGAACTGTATGTAGCAGGCTGTAATAGAAATGTCTGAAACTAGATCCCCCATATAATGGTCTTGATTAAATTTAAACAAAATCGGTTCTCTTCTATAGTTATCATCCAATCCAGGGCGTGCTTTTCCCAATCTTCCATGAAATCGAGAACTCTGATTTTCAGGGCTCGCGTGGGGTTTGGGTTATTCAAAACAAGGAGGAGTTTGTCCAGAATAAGTTCATCATTAACTGTTATTGTACTATTTATTTCTCAAGGTTGAAATGAAGTCACGTGACTTTGGCAACATTCCAGGCTCTTTGCACTGTTACAGTTGTGTTTTGTAACAGCAAAATATGGAGCAACTGAGCTGCCATCAAAAACCTTCATTTTGGATAATGACACCTGTAGCCATGGCCAACAATACATTTGTACAGTGGCAACTGTTTTTGCAACTTTGATGATACAAAAACAAGTTATTTTTATTAAGTTCACTGTCAGCATTTTTTGGGGGGGTATTTTAATGAATGTGTTTTGCACATGACACCCCCCCCCCCCCCAATTTCAAGAACCACAGGTATTTCTGCAATTGGCTTCAAAGCTCTTTCTTGGTGGGCAGGTGTGTTTGTGTTGAGCAAAACTTGACAGGGACTCGGAACAATGCAGGAAAATCTTTAAAACAGTACTTTGGTGTTCTCGTTTAAAGTTGTTTCCTTTTGCTTAAGCTTGTAAACACTATTGTGGTGTCTCAAATCCTGTGTAGTGGGGATGTTGAACATGGCAATTCAACATTATTAACTCGTACTTTTACAGGATACTTGACAGGATACTATATTTGCCACTACCATTCAACTTAGCTATGTGGGGATGGATGGCTTCCTCATCATGAACAGAACGTTCCTTGGTGTTTATCTGTTCAAAATCCATTTTATCATTTCATCTATAACAAGCTGCTTAGTGCTAATATAGTACTATACATTTTCTCAGGGTGCAGGATCCGACGTTAACATTTTTATTTTATCTTTACATAAATGCAGGGTTTATTGTCTGTCTGTGTAACCAAAAGACTACATCCATTAATGTATTTTCCCCTCTTCACAACATGGTAGGTGAGTTGTAAGAATAATATTTAGTTAATATTGCCCAGACTTAAGACACATGTACAGAGGTAAATGTTGTGCGTTCCAAACTAAGTGTGGCCGAGATCACAAATTTTGGGAAGATCCTGATTAAGAACAAAATCACTAATAACTGGAGTTTATTAGTAACCAGTGATCTATGATATGAATAGAAAGAATAGAAAATTATTCATTATGGTAACTAGTTAGTTATAAACTCCCATTACCTGGTAATTTAGGTTTTATTTAGGAACTTCCCAAAATGGGTAAACCCAGATGCAATTAGTCGGTTGGTAAAGGACAACAATTACTGCGGTACATTTGTCCTAGGATTGGGCAATATGAACAAAATATATTGTCAAGATAATTTGACATCACTTTTTTCTATTTTATTTTTCCAGATTTTCTTCCCTTCCCATTTCCCTCTCTAATTTTCCCTTGTCGGCAGCTACGCAACTCCTTGTAGAGATCTGTGGGATGACGAGGAGTGCGCACATTTTTCACCCATCCACACCGATTATTTTTGCATTGTTCACCCAACAACGAAGACTTTATTCGAATCATGCATGGAATGATTATGTTCACCGACTATACGTCTGCGATTCAATTCTGGGCAGCGCTATGCCAATTTTGCACTGCCTCGTACAGGAGGCCCAGGGAAAGTCAGAGAACCCATGGTCAGGCTTGAACCCATGTCCATCATGATGTATTGTATTCTGCAAATGCAGCGACTTAGCCCACTATGCCACGTGGACCCAAAGTATAATTTGATATCTCTATTGAAATGCTAAGGGAAATTAAATTAAATTTCCTTTTGGGGACTTTAAACTATGTAGAATAATATACAAGTATATAAAAATGATTTAAACAACTTTTTCGTAAAATTAAAAGGATTTAGAAGCATTAAATATAATTGTATTTATGATTATTTTAATTCAGCAACATAAAAAAGCCTATTAAGGCAAAATGTTATTTCAATCATGAGCACATTCAGATCACTTTGTCTAACCACAGAAGACCTGTTGTCCATAATTATACTGTAAAAAACTAAAATGATTGAAATGCTGCCAAAATTTGCCGTTACATTTAATGACATTAGATTGCACAATAACTGCATCTGAAATGTATTCATGATAATAATACTAAATTTACTTATTTTTTTTCTTAATAACTGTAAAGATAACTTACTTTGTTATCTTGTTTACATCTATACTATATACTTAAGGCCAGGTGTTGTATATGGCCAAACGATGTATTTGTGTCCATTAGGGCTGTAATGATATGTGATATGAAACTAAAATCAGATCCACAAAAAGTCGGTCTGAAAAGGCAGAATCGCGACACACCCCTTCCAACTCCCAGAGTTATCTTTCCTGTCCAGATCTAATGCAACCACATCTTTGAATTACTATTAGTATTATTTAAAGTGAACATTATAAAATACGTAGACCCACACCACAAAACTAGTTGAGGATAAATTATTTAATTTGTCATCTGACTACCTTTCTAATCACATGACGCCTACCTGCAAAAGTTGAGTTAGTTGTAAAACATGTCCGCAGATTCTTGAAAAGTCTTAAATAATCTTAATTTAGTTTTCGAGAATTTAAGGTCTAAAAATGTCTGAAATCTCGTTTAAGGTCTCAAAGAAATGCGACATTCATTCTATTTTTGTTCAATTGTATTTTGTCGAATGAAGCCATAAGCGCTTTCTCTGAGCAAGATTTAGTTAGCAACTGCTGGCAGATTATAGTAATAGCAGGTGATTGCGGCAGCTCCGTGAGTTTACCTCACAGCAACGCAGCTACTTTGTTCGTTAGTTACCTTATAAGCTTTGTCTTCAGTCTGTTTGTGAGTCTTGTTTATGATATTTTAGTTGTGTCCTTGAAGCTTTTTTTACTGAAACATATTTCTTGTGATCA
The DNA here is from genome assembly GCA_016801145.1 of Umbra pygmaea. Taxonomy (NCBI): domain Eukaryota; kingdom Metazoa; phylum Chordata; class Actinopteri; order Esociformes; family Umbridae; genus Umbra; species Umbra pygmaea. Next base: position 21,446 of record JACXGM010004080.1, on the reverse strand, counting down.
GTATTAAATTGCGCATCTCAGTACCTCAAAGTAACGAAAATAACGACCCACTCATTAAGCAGTTAATCTCCACGTTCTTGTTCTGTTTCATTAGCGCAGACAGTGTGGAGCCATATATTACTTTTGAACAATTACTTTTGACAACATAAGTTTTACAGCTTTGGCTATTCATTTATTTTACTTGGGTATATTTTTTATAATTTGCATTGTTAATATTGTTCTTTGGTCAGTTCATACAGGTTTTTTAAATGTTATTTACTAAAAATATCATTTTTTTTAGGTTTGTATCAAAGCGTGGGTCAAAAATCGTGATACCAACCGAATTGTGAGTTTGGTGTATCGTTACAGCCCTAGTGTCCATCCATTCAAGTTTGTAGCTTAGCTATATGCAGTCAGATCCCAGGAGGCGAGTGAGTCCTTCACTCCCTGGGTGATTGCTTCCCCTTTGGGATCTTTAAAAAATAGACAGGTTGTAGTCATCTGTTTTTCAGCTTCAAGTCCGCTTCAATAAAGTGTATGTTAAATTCATAAGGCTTCGTGTTGTTGAGAAGTGCAAAACTGTTATCAACGTGTCTGCAATCATGTCATGACACTTCGAGTATAGCTTTGGCAAAGCAATTTGTGAGAAGGACTTTAGCGATGGCAAAGTATATTTCTTCAAGAGTGTGAACACATTTACTGTTTGTAATTTTTCTGTAATCAACAACAACGAAGATTGCCATGACACACAAGCTGGTTGCATCGTTTGGAGAGGGGTAGTGATGTCCGGTTCGTGAACGAATCGTTATTTTCAACCAGATCTTTTTAGTAAACGGTCAAACCAGTGGGAACGTTGTAATACTCCATTCCACCAGACAGTATAAGATACAATATTAAAACGGTTTAAGACAGCGTTATAAAATGTAATAGTTGAAGACATCAGAAGTGAGATGCATTGACTTTCATACACAGACAAAAATTATTTTATTATTTGGGTAAGCCTGGCTTCCGTTGGCATAGAGATGCATTGACTCTCAAACACAGATGAAAATAATTTTATTATTGGGTAAGCCTGGCTTTCCTTGGCATACAGAGAACACGCCACTGTTTTCAATTGAAGAGACAGTGAAAGAGAAGAGCGGCACAGTGCAACCTGTGTACAGCCTACTACGATCCGGTAGATGAATACAACAACAATGAACTGCAGGCAGTATTCACGGCCTCTCTTGATCGCCACCAGTTACCTGAAGATTGCACCCCCTACCCACATACATCGGGGTGGTGGATGCGGGTATAGCCCCTTCGGATTTCCCTACCAGGTGTTGGGAGAGAACGGTGGGGCTAATGGCACCAGAAACAGCAAGAAGAAGGCAGAAGACATCCGACATTAGGCATGTTTCGACTGCCCCCCTGTCTATGATATGCAGGGAGACCAGTGTTTTGGGGGGGGGCTATGGAGACTTGGGGCACTGGCTGTTGGATGACGATGGATCTAGGTGGACAGCGACACAGATGAGCTACGCGGCTGTGCTAATGACGAGGTGAGCCACCCTGTGGAGGCTCTGGTGCGGTGCCCGGCAGAGGTGGACTACTTCAGTGACAGGTATGTGGACTGGGCAGTGCTGGACGGGCTTTACCTACATTTAAAGTTTTTACATTTTAGTGATTTAGCAGATGCTCTTATCCAGAGTGACTTACATTAAGTACAGGGGTCATGCTCCCTGGAGCAACTGACTAGGCCATCATTGTCTCAGCCACCACAGCCCCCACCTAGGTGGGCCCGTCTGCTGTTCTCCACACCCGTGTTAGTGGTTCCACTCTCTACATCCAAGCCTGAGTCTCCACCGTCCATGCTAGTGGCCTTGCCCTCTAAGCAAGTGCCTGTGGCTCCGTTGTCTATGGCAGTGCCTGTGGCTCCGTTGTCTATGGCAGTGTCTGTGGCTCCGCGCTCTACGCCAGTGCCCGTGGCTATGCCCTCGACGACAGTGCCCGTGGCTCTGCCCTCTACGACAGTCCCTGTGTCTCCGCCCTCTACGACAGTCCCTGTGTCTCCGCCCTCTATGCCAGTGCCTTTGGCTCCGCCCTCTACGCCAGTGCCTGGGGCTCCGCCCTCTACGCCAGTGCCCGTGGCTCTGCCTGTGATGGCTCCACCCTCTATGCCAGTACCCGTGGCTCCGCCCTCTACGCCAGTACCTTTGGCTCCGCCCTCTACGCCAGTGCCTGGGGCTCCGCCCTCTACGCCATTGCCCGTGGCTCCGCCCTCTACGCCAGTGCCCGTGGCTCAGCCCTCTGCACCAGTGCCTGTGGCGCCGCCCTCTACACCAGTGCATGTGGCTCCCTCTATTCCAGTGACAGTGGCTTTGACCACGTTGCCAGTGCCAGAGGCAATACCCACCGCACCAGTGCCGGAGTCCCTGCCCACAGCGCCAGTGCCGGAAGCCCTGCCCACCACGCAGGTGCCAGAGGCCCTGCCCACCGCGCAAGTGCCAGAGGCCCTGACCTCTGCACCCTGCCCACCCTAACCATCACAGGAGCGTCGGGGACCTGGGCTCCAATCCCCGATGGCTGAGTCCGGGGCTTAGCTTAAGGTTCAAGGGTGTTTATTTGTCATTACAATAACAACAAGTTATGCAATGAAATGTTTAGATCTCGTCCTTGAGATGATTGTGGACTACAGGAAGCAGCGGCGAAATGACCACGCCCCCATTATCATCAACTGGTCTGCAGTCGAGAGAGTCAGCAACATTAAGTTCCTCGGGGTCATCATCAGCGATGACCCGACTTGGTTCATCCACTCCAACATCGTGGTTAAGGAGGCCAGAAAGCGGCTCATTTTCCTCCGCCTGCTAAGGAGATTCGGCATGAATGCAAGGATACTCTCCAATTTCTACAGATGCACTATTGAGAGTATCCTGACCGGCTGTGTCACCGCCTGGTACGGCAGCTGTACAGCCCTCGACCGCAAGGCACTGCAGAGGGTGATTAAAGCAGCGGAGCACATCATAGGGACTGACAAGCCATCCCTGCAGGATCTCCATACGGACAGGTGCAGGAAGAGAGCCAAGCAGATAATCTCTAATCCCAGTCATCCATGCCACGAACTGTTCAGCAAGCTGCCGTCGGGCAGAAGGCTCAGAAGCATCCAGACCAAGACCAACATGTTCAGGGATAGCTTCTTCCCATGGGCCGTCAGACTACTCACCACATAACCCCACAACTCATTACTCCATCCTCACCTCATGCACACCTGCCACTTTACACTGTCACTTTACACTGTACATAGCTACCCTAGACTTTGGATATTTTTTATAGGATCACTGCCACTTTGCTTCAACTGTACATAGCAACAAAGCTACCTCAGACCTTGAGTTATATTGCTATTTATATGTTTATAGGTTGTTATATTGTATGTTTCTAGATAGGTTTACTATTATTATTATTTTATCTGCATTGTTGGGGAGGACGGGATCTAAGCATTTCATTGCATAACTTGTTGTTATTGTAATGACAAATAAACACCCTTGAACCTTGAACCTTGAAGTCTCGTGCTAAACTTAAACGTGCCTTTCACTCTAATTCTGCTTTTGAATAAGATCCTTCATCTCATGTTCTAGCGCCTTCATTCTGTCAATCATCTCTTTTTGAGATTAAAATAAAAAACAATTATGAAAAAGAGGATGAAATGTGACACTTTGAGCTACAACAGTGTGTGTGTTTGTCTATCACTGTAGCCATTAGCAGTAACGTGAATAAGATGACTATAAGATAATAATTCAACATGAAGGATTTCAAATAGTCAACATGGAGGAATCTGATGATAATGATGTAAAGCGGTGACAGTACAAGAAAGAAGTACAGACATGGTCCTCCAGTAGAAGAGATTTATTCCGGTGCTCAGACTCATCATTACAGACTCCCAGGGCACACTGGGAAAATCTGGACCTGGTTTCCATCGCTCTAGCAGATGCTGAACCATCTGTGAAGGCACAGGACACAATGTTACTAAAGCATGGCTTTTAAAAATGTGATTTATTGAAAATGTTACTGAAAGATCACACAGTATTCTGTTCTGGGTAAAAGTATGGTTTATCCAATGACCCACAATCCCAATCATTTACATGGTAACTAATGTTGAGCCAGTAACTAGTGTCTACAGTATGTGGATTAAAATGTTTCACATCGGTGGAGTTGATCTAGTAACTAATATCTATCTGGATTTAGATGTATCACATTGGTGGTGTTGATCTAGTAACTAATATCTATGAGGACTCAGATGTATCACATTGGTGGAGTTGATCTAGTAACTAATATCTACGTGGACTCAGATGTATCACATTGGTGGAGTTGATCTAGTAACTAATATCTATGTGGACTCAGATGAATCACATTGGTGGTGTTGATCTTGTAACTAATATCTATGTGGATTCAGATGCATCAGATTGGTAGGGTTGATCTAGTAACTAATTTTTATGTGGACCTATCACATTGCACCATGTGCAATTTCACCCTGTAAGGGGGCAAATAAAACAAATGTTAACACTTTATTTTGAGAGCTCAAAAGATTATATTAAGAATTAAACATAAATAAAACACAAAAAGGAGAAAGTTGTAAGAAATATAGAGTTGTGATAGTGGTAAAAATACTAGATGTGTAGGGTAAGTATATACCTGAAACAGTAATCCCATGTGTTGGTGTGCACACTTTGGCATTCCCTCTCCCCTCCCAAGACCTTCTTTAGTTGCCATGTGTGACAACCACAAATTGATGTCTTACAATGAAGCCTTAACCCCTCCCTTCTCTAAAAATATCACAGTACTTGAACTTACCTATTGCTAACCTATAAATAAATAATAACAACAATAATACATACATCCATACGTACATAAATACATTCATACATGCATGCATACATATGTACGTATGTACGTACGTGCGTGCGTGCGTGCGTGCGTGCGTGCCGTACATACATACGTGAAAACAATACATACATAAAACAATAAAATTAAGGGAGTCTTAATTGAACTTAAGTTCGTTAGCTAACTATATCTAATCAACAAAAAAAATAAAAGAATGTTTGATTCCATGTCAAGTCCAGACTGTGTAAAACTGGACGTCCTTAAGGTTGATTAGCGAAAGGAGTATATTTTCAGATCTCCATGTCAGTCCCACTCGAAAAACGTAGAGAAGCCTTGTACTTCACAGTCGTCACTTCGGCCGCCCCATCCGACTGAAGGTCTGAGAAGAACAACTCTGTATCTTTCGCCGAATCAAAAGACATCCGCTCTCCTCGAACGTTGGTCCTCAGAATCACCGGATTGATTAAGAAATTGTTGATGCCTTTCTGTCGAAGCATTGCCCTAATTCCCTTGTAGACATTTCTTTGCTGGTCGTGCCGGAGCTGTAATCAGCTCAGAACTCCAGACGGGTGCCATCTGGGAGAGTTGGCTTTGCCTTCCGCGCCCCTTGAAGAATAGCTTGGCGATCAGGGTACCGCAGCAGTTGGAATATCATTGTGCATGGCCTGGCGGTGTTGTTGCAGTAAATTCAGTGTGCTCGCTGAATCTCTGGGGGCAGAGATGAAGACTTTGCAAGTTCAGGAAGCCACGTTGGCAGCATCTTTCTAAGGAAACCAGCAGGGTCATCTTCCTCCATCCCGGGTGGTAGGTTATTTCATCTTATGTTATTCCTTCTCCCTCTCTCTTCAAGTTCATTGTTTTTTTGTTGTAGCTTCTCAAGCTCTGAGAGGCAGTGACAAGTGTCCTTCTTGACTTGACGAACGTTGCCCTGCAGTGTCTCTTCTCTAGTTGTTAGGTTTTCCATGTTTTTGGCATGTGCGCCTATCTCATCCTGGAGAGATCGAAGCAAGCCAACTTTTTCGCCAAGGGTGTGTTCGAGTGGTCTCAGTGCCTTTTTCAGTGCTTCAAATAGCAAGTCAGAGTCCATCCCACTCAACAAGTCTTTATGTGCATCAACGGTTTGTTTGGTTAGCATGACTACCTTGTCTTGGTCAAGTGAGCTAGCATTAGCCTTGAATCCTTTTTTGAGGGGAATTTGCTTTTCTGTTCATTTTCATTGTTCTGGCCAGTCCATTCATTGCCATTGTTCAGGCCAGTCCTTGTGAACAGTCTAATAAGTTAAAGTCAAATTTAATAAATAAATTCAAATGAAAAAGGGGGGGTTGATCTCTCAAATTGAAGACACTTCCAATTGCTTAATCTCTGAACCTGAGGGGATAAACAAAGCATTTAAATAATTTTATTCATCACTTTATATATCTGAGTTCCCAGCAAACAATGTTAATATGAGTCAATTCTTGGATGCGCTAGATGTTGTTTCTCCTGAGATCGCGGTTGAACTTGATTCCCCTCTGAGGATTGAGGAAGTGGTTGAATCAATAAAATCTATGCAAAGTAGTAAAGCACCAGGCCCAAATGGATTTTCTATTGAATTTTTAAAGAAAATGTACTCATTACTGGCCCCTTTACTTTTATCCATGTATAATGAATCACTAGATCACGGTGTGATCCCGCCAACCTTGACACAAGCCTCTATAGAATTCTTGCTTAATAAAGGGAAAGACCCAACAGTCTGCTCTTTCTATAGACCTCTCCGCCTCCTCAATGTCGATGTTAAAGTGCTTGCTAAGGTTTTAGTGAGAAAATTGGAGGCTACACTTCCCTCACTTATCTCTGCGGAACAGACAGGTTTTATTAAGGACAGACAGTAATTTGTTAACATTCAGACTATTGAATATAATTTGCTCAACATTCTTCCAAGTACCCTGAACTTGTGGTATCACTAGATGCTAAGAAAGCTTTTGACAGAATTCAGTGGAAATAACTATTTGCCATTCTCAGCAAGTTTGGTTTTGGTCAAAGATTTATCGCATAGATCAGGCTTATTTATTCATCTTCAAAGGCCAGTGTCTTCACTAATGATATCCACTCTGATTACTTTGCCTTGGATCGTGGGACCAGGCAGGGCTGCCATCTCTCTCCTTTACTCTTTGCTATTGCTATCAAGCCTCTATTGGTGGCTCTGCGGGCTTCACCCTTCATACAGGGGGGTATACAGGATGGAATTGAATATAGGCTATCACTATATGCAGATGACCTGCTGTTGTACGTATATAATCCTGTAACGTCTTACCACCTATCCTCTCCATTTTGGAGAATTTGAGTTATTTTTCTGGCTATAAGCTATACCTTCAGAATAGTGAATGCTTTCCAATTAATTCAGCGGCTTTACAACTTCAACAAATAGATTTACCATTTCAACATAGCCACCCCAGTTTCAGGTATCTTGGAGTGAATGTAACTCGCTTGCTCCCAGATCTTTTCTCCTGTAACTTTTCTCTTGCTAAAATGAAGGAGAATTTTAAGAGATGGGCTAACTTACCTCTTTTCCTTATAGGGAAAATCAATGCTGTAAAATAAATAGTCTGCCTAAATCTCTGTACCTCTTTCATTCTGTACCTCTGTTTTTACCTACGTCCTTTTTCAAGGCAATCAACCAGGTAGTCACTTCAGTAATTTGGGGTGGGAAGGTACCTAGGATCAGAGGGTATTTACAGAGATGTAAATTTAATGGAGGGCTTGCGCTTTCCAACTTTTTATATTATTACTGGGCTGCTAATCTTCAGAAAAGTTTGTTCTGGATGCACTCACCAAATTCATCTTGGTGTCATTTAGAAAGTCTATCCTGTACCTCCTCCTCTCTTCCTGCTTTATTATGCTGTGCCCTACCAACATCTCCCTCCCATTTTACTGACAATCCTGTAGTATTATCCACACTAAAAATCTGGTATCAGTTCCGTCGTCACTTCAAATTTCTTTCTTCATCCATTATGGGGCCTATTGGTAACAATCATATATTCTCTCCATCTGTGGCTGATAACGCCTTATCTCTTTGGAAAAGGAACGGTATTAAAACATTTTATGATCTGTATGAAAAGGGAGTTTTTTCTAGTTTTCCCAACTTGGCTGCTAAACACGCTTTGCCCTCATTCTATTTATTTCGTTATTTGCAGATGAGAAATTTGTCTCCTGAATTTCTTGGTTTCCCTGCCCTGCCCCTTACCCAACCCTGGGACAAGTTGAATTTTTCACCTAAACAGGATCCTTGATCTCATGTGTCTACTCTTGGAATATGTCCCAGGACAAACACCTTGTTAATACTTCCAAAACTTCTTGTGAAAGGGAAATAGGTTTGGAGCTTTTAGAGGAGTTCTGGGAAAGAGCAGCTGATCATCTTATGCCTGTATTGGTCTTATTCAATTTAAGGTGATTCATAGAGTTCATTATTCTAAGACCAGATTGTCCAAAATGTACCCAGCTGTGAGGGATGTGTGTGATAGATGTTATCTCTCCCTATGCAACCTCTGTCAAATGTTTTTCAATTGCTCTAAACTGAACGACTACTGGAAGTCTGTTTTTCCTATTCTATCTAAAAGTCACCTCTCTCCTTGCCCCAGGATAGCAGTGTTTGGTATTCCCGGTGATCCTCTCCTGCTTAACCATAAAAATGCTGATATCCTAGCCTTTACTTCACTATTAGCCCGTCACAGGATTATCCTGCAGTGGAAGTCCAGCCAGCCCCCTTTAGCCTCTCAGTGGCTATGTGATGTTTTGTTTTTCTTGCAACTTGAAATAATTAAGTACTCTGTGAGGAGATCACTCCCCAAATTCTTTGGCAAATGGCAATCATATATTTCATACTTTAATGGCTTGCAGAGGCTCCCCTTAGACTTGACATAAATCATATTATGTCCGTAAGTTCATCTACAATATATTACTATTATAATTTTTTTAATCCTTTTACTCTTCTTCTGTGTGTACATTCTTGTATTGTATTTTGTTTAAATGTTTTATGTGGGGTGTGGCTTTTGAGGAGTGGTGGGAGGGTTGGGATGGGTAAAGGAAGGGTTGACATGGGTGGCAGGTGGGAGTATTAGGGATCAGTGTGGGTTTATGGAGTATCAGGGGAAAGAGGGTGAAAGTAATGAAGGAGAATAAAAAATTATTATATGTTGCAATATACAGTTTCTGTACTTGTTCTTTTTAGTGCAGAAAATTAGAATAAATATATATATTAAAAAAAAGAAAAAGGGGGGTCGTATGCAGGAGCTCAGTGTGATGCGACCATCTCGCTGCGTGCCTCACTGGAAGTTCTTTTCTCAGCCATCTCTGATGAAGTCTTCCTCATCGTCATGATCAGATTCTGGAGTGTTCCTGATTTCATGTGTGGTTTTCAACTCAGGGACAGTTCTAACATCTACTCAGGGACAGTTCTACCATCTGAAGAAATATCTGCTGTATTTTCCAAATCAGGATCTTTTGGAAAATGAGGGAGGGAGAGAGTGAGAGAGGAGGAGAGGGAGGGAGGGAGAGAGAGAGAGAGAGAGAG
>JACXGM010004080.1:0-11961 GCA_016801145.1 Umbra pygmaea | reverse complement strand
AGAAACATCTTTTGTTCTGACAGTCACTTCAGGGGTAGGCTCAGTCAAATCCACTGGTACCAAAGCCTCTGTATGGAGATTTTTCAAGGTCACTTTACAAGGAGTCTTACAGTACATCTATGTCATTACTGTCAAACTGATCATAGCCAGTGTCAAGTCAACCAATGTCTGTTTTCTGTAAACAAAAAACGTGTTTGAATCACTACCTATTTTAGATTGCAGTTCCATAGTTTGAAATAATGTGTTATTGTTAACACATTTGCAATTCAAATCAATACTTACTAGAGCCTGACCGATATTATCGGCCAATATTAGGCATTTTCCAAACTATCGGTATCTGCAATTATAAATGTGTAATAAATCCGTAGTATGGAAGCATTTCATCAAAGTAACAGGTGATACGAAACAAGTTGAACGCAAACTCAACCAACAATGGTTTTCATAACATTAAATATGTAGCCTACCACTTCAAAACAGCTTACATGTATGTAGGTGCATGGTAACGCGCTGTTTTGAATAATCTACTTAACATCTGCACTAAATGAAATGTTTAGGCTAATGTACGTCGGCTTTGGCTGTGCTAAGTTTGAATGATCTAATCACAAAATAGCCACTGTTGTTATAACCAGAGACAAAGCAAAACAGGTTTATGTTCTACATTTAAGTTTACGATTGGATGAATCTAGGTTAATGATATCACATTGAATTACATTATATCACATCGAATGTCTGGTGAAGACAGTTCCCCATTCGTCTGCCAGGTATACAGGTGCATTTTCCCGCGGTGAATGTCATCTGTGATTCTAAAAAAGGCTATAGCACATGTCATTTAATTGACTTGCTCTGCTTATTTAAATGTTAAACAACAATTTTTATTTGTATTACATGGATATTACTTAACAGTTAAATACAACTAGGCAGTTGTAATTATATTGGCAATCGAGCAACAACAGGTGACACCTGAAGCTTAATATTAGGAATCACTTTATAGCGTCTGAATCCGGAAAATCAACGTGATTTGAGTTGGATCAGATTAATTTTTGTCTTGTCAATCACCCTTTTTACTTGTATATTTGTTTCTGATTACTTCTTCCAACAGCGCTGTAAAGCATAAAACAAATTGGTTTCGTTAAAATCAGTGAGTGTGACAGTTATGAAGGAAGGAAAAAAAAAGTTAAAAATTTAGATTAGTCAAATGTAAAGAGAGATCAGTCGAGTCTTGGTCAACCAAAGAAATTCTAGTCGGGGACAGCCCTAGTCTTTAGGAACTTAACTGAAGTGGTTACCCACCTATTGTTAGAAATGTAAAGAAAACAAAGCAAAAAAGCATGTTAAAAAATAAAAAACATCTATGCCAGTTTTACAACATAATGGCTTCATGTGATTGAATATAACCTCATACTTACATTCTCGGTCCATATATCTATTGCACTGCCTAAGAGTCTGTAATAGACATTCACTGTCTGTCCTTATTTGTCAGGCAGGAAATGACAGTCTGGGCTGGTGAAGTCACTTAACATCCTCCCCAAGTACAGGAGCGCTGTGGAGCATGGATTCACAGATCAGTCGTTTTAGTTTTTTTTTACCAATTCTTACAGATCAGTCGTTGATGTCACTGCTAGTCCTTTGTCACTGCTAGTCCTTTGTCACTGCTAGTCCTTTGTCACTGCTAGTCCTTTGTCACTGCTAGTCCTTTGTCACTGCTAGTCCTTTGTCACTGCTAGTCCTTTGTCACTGCTAGTCCTTTGTCACTGCTAGTCCTTTGTCACTGCTAGTCCTTGAGATGATGTCAGTGTACTTGACTGTGTTCATCCCTGTTGCTTGTGCGGCTTTTCTTTACCACACCTTTTGGTTCCAGACAACTTTCCAAGAATATTCAATGAAACAGTACAATGATCCCTTTCAGCAATGAACTTCTCTGGCTTACCCTCCTTGATGAGGGTGTCAATGAGTGTCTTCTGGACAATTATCAAGTCAGCAGTCTTCGCCATCATTGTGGTCGTGTGTACCAAACCAGAATGAGAGTTTAAAGAGTCAGGAAACTCCACTCAGGTCAACATTTCTGTATTATTCGTTTTTTATTCTAATATTTTGAGACACTGGATTTTTTATTTCCATGAGCTGTAAGCCGTAATCATCAAGATCGAAACAAAAAAAAGGTGTGAAATATGTCACTTTGTGTAATGAATCTAGAATATATAAAGGTGTCCCATTCAGAATTAAATTGAACTTTTCGACGATATTCCATTTATTTTTTAGATGCACATGTTTCTAGTGAAGCACATCCAACAAAATACATCCTACCACAAAGCAGAACATGTGTAAACCACTTACTTTACTATTTAGTACAAAACAATAACAAGCAGTCACGTACCTAGGTCCTAATTTAGGCATGCACATAATTACTAACTCCTTCCGGAAGGCCCAACTGACCAAAGCCCCACCACTGAGCACTAACCCCCAGTTAGAGCATGCACACATACAGCCATGTACCAAGGCTACTTGTTTTGGGGCTGGGTTCAATGTGGGTGCAGTCAAACTTTTGACCCGCCCAAGTTTGACCCCACCCACCATTTCTTTACTACTAGCATACGTTGTAATGGTTACGGTTAAGATTAGGAGAAGGAAAGACATTATGTTAAGTGGTACCAGCGCATGTGTTGTAGGCCTGCACGATAAATTGTTATAAAATCGCGATCTCAATTCACCCCTGTTCTCAATGTAATTTTAAATGACTTTGATTAATAAAATATATATATATATATTTTTTGCACAGACATGTTCAGATAGAGCCTGTAGCAGGGACAAATTTAGTTCAATGTGTTATGTCACTATTTTTGGTAGCCTACTTAAATGGCCAGTATGTACTTCATTTTATTTATTAATTAAAGCCTCTATGTTTACAGGCTTGTAGTGATGTGCAATGTGCTATAGGTGCCAAAAAATATATATGTTTGGTATTGCAAATTTGTTTTGTTGCAGAGAATCGTGATGTAAATTTTAAGCATAAAAATTGCGATTCATATTTTTCCCCAAATCGTGCAGGCCTAATGTGTTGTAATGGACTGCATAAACGTTTGGCTCGACCCACATTGGTGGTCAGACCAATCAGAGGTTAGAGCCCGCCCTTCCAACTTTGATGGGTGAAAGTTACATATTCAATGATGGATTCAATAATGACAGATTTCACAAAGACTGCAACCATATAATAAATAAATTGTGAAATAAATCATTAAATATAAATATAAGTAAATACATGTAGAAATACAAAATTAAATGTTACATGCTTTTTTATAAATGTTTTGGTCAGGGAATTGTTTTTACATTGTTGACTTGGGGATTAGAACTAGCATCCTTTCATTTAATGGCACAACAAACTTAAGCAGTAGCGTACCTAGGGAAAAAGGGTACTAAATACAGCCCTGTGCATAAAAATACTCTTAGGCACCTGTGAAAGAAATTCTATAAACGGAAGATGTTTTCAAAAATATCTAAATGAAAGTTATAAATATAAAACTTTTTAAAGAATTTTTTTTTAAAGAGCAGAAAACAGTGAAAAAAAAAAATAACTACACAAAAATATCACATCACACTCTCACCTTTTAGTTTGATTGTCCTTCACCCAGTTTAATTCTTCTACACCCATTTCTGTTTCAGTTCATCAGGTTGGTTCTATCAGTGCATTATGTAATTTAGCATTAGCATACCTGGTTAATATCAGTGTGCCAAAATGTACTGGCCTATATACCTAAAAGTTAATCAGGTTTTTATCCAAAATGCGGAAAAATGTTGCTGAATACCATAAGTGTGAATACCATAATTCTCTCTAGCATTGCATTTTATGGCAAATTAAGTTTGGTAATACATACATTGCTCTTTTCTACTGTATGAATGCAGAACACAAAAACTAAAATATTCTAGGTTTGATGATCAAAATATCTAGGCTGCCTAGGACTTTCCACAGTACTGTATATAGTGTTCTAATGTGTGGAGAGGCCATCAAATCAGGGAATAAAAGGGGAGGCCTATGTACAGGGCTACGCCACTGATCTTGACCACTAGGTTACTCTTGTATACATGTGAAGAAGTCAGTGCTGCATTGCTAGTTCATGATCAAGTAATGTTTACTGTTTAGAGTTTTGGCCAGCCACTCACAATCCTTGTTGCCACAGAAACTTTCCAAACCCTCATCCAATCAAATGGTTACTGCTGAAGGGGGCAAAGACACAATGTTCCTAAGGTGGGTGAATTTATCAGCCAAAAAAATGGTCTTAATGTTATCTGAAGGGCAGAACATAATTTAAATCAGAGTTATCTACATACTGAACCATTTGTTAAGCGTTTCACTGGAATGCACGGGAAAGTGGGCGGGACTTTATAAAAACCATTGTTGGTTCTTCTCACCCTTTCTGAACTTTTATTGGCTCAAAGTTTTTATAGCAGGTTTTAATTGGCAGAGAGTGTTAATAGGAGTGTGTGGTTGGTGAGCATTGTGTGCACACAGCTGTCTATTTTTAAAAGGTTGTTTATGTGATTCCTCTGGTAGAACAAACACTGCTGAGTCACATATCATCTGCATGACTGGATGCATAACCAAGCTCTGGTACGAGTGTAATATAGCAGAGTGTCATTTGTAGTACAACACACTGAATCTCAGGGTCATACCAGGTACATTGCTGTGACCTTTCACCCATGCACAGTGACCTCACTTTACTACTTTCTGGGTAACAAAAGGAAGTGCATATTTACTGTAAACTAATTGAAAATGAAACACCACAATTTCCGTTACAGTTATTGGATCGAAAGGAACTGAAAACATATTGTAATTTACAGCAATATCCTGGGATTGGGGGTTAGATCATGAAACCTGAGTGTTGGGGATCTCTGTAGCAGACAGACTGAGCATTCTGTACAGGTAGATCCGTATGGGTTGGCCAGACAGGCAGGGTGATGACTGAGCTTTGTCTGCCAAATGGCAGCTTCATTTGATCACATTATGGCTTATTAGGCAGGGATGGAGACAGGTGGGGATAGGCTGCAATTGGAGCTATTGTACATACTGTACTGTTCAGACATTTGTGTCCTAGTATCCTTGTAACAACCACACATTCAAACTTTTCCTCAACTCTAACCTTAAAACGAAAAAACTACCAAACCATTACTCCTAACCCTGAGTCCTAATTTTAACACAGATTTTATGTTCTATCCGAACCCCAAGACTAAAATAGCCCTTTTCCTTAAATGGGTCGACAAGGTAACTAATTCCTGGAATACACTACACAACTTTTCAACAACAAAAATTGCAGCACTGCAAACATTACACAACATTCTGTCTTGCAATGTGTCGTCTTGTTGACAGAGTGGTACTCACACTACACAACCGAGTGCAGACGAGGTGCACAGATTACACGATCATGAGGGATCCATGATGAAATGAGTCTCAAGAAAACACACACACTTGCTTTTATTTCACGTGAATTTGTTGGAAATTGTGCCTGAGAAAGCCCAGCAGCTTTTCTACAAGATGTCTGTGACGTCATTTGTGAGGGGGAAATAAGAGGGAGAAAACTGTTAATATTTAGGGGAGAATGGTTGGGGGAGATATGGGCAACAAGGATTGTATGTTCCGCAAATAGAACTTTTGATAAAAACGGTTCATTAGTGTAGGTAGAGCCCGTTATGCCAATTTCAAATGTATAATGGAAAACCACACGGTTCCTACTGCCTCCAGCTTCTCACAGGTTTCACAAAATCGCTTACGACAAGCGAAAATATCAAATATGCCAGAAAAAATCGGGGCATCTGGGACAACTCAAAAACCAGAATAGACCCATATTGGAACTACTCATAGTTAAGGTGCGTCGGTGACGGGAGCGAGGTGAGATTTGGCTCCGATCTGGGAGTTATGTCGCATACCTCAGATATTAGTCTGGGACAGCTAAAACAGCGTTAAAATCATGTAGTGTACTGTATTCTCGGCTTTAGTTACAAACTGTGCAGATTAGCAGTCCCCACCAAGCTAGTGTAACCTTGTCCACACACACACATTCTAACTCTATCCAACTATATGTGACTTATAGTCTAAAACGCAAACCTACATTTTTATACAATACTCTCATTTGTAAACAGCGAAAGGTCCAAACAAAGTAAGATTTTCCCTGTCAGAGATATTGGTCTTCACAATTATAGTAAAACAACGACACACCCAATCGTCACGCATGCGCCAAAACACACAGGAACACACCCACACACGTGTCATGGCGTCGTCAGGGCTGTGTCCTCCACCCCTTTAATTATAGGTTTCCCATTGGTCCGTGTGTGCTTGTGTGAAGCATCTGTCTGTCCGTCTGTGCTTGTGTGAAGCGTCTGTCCGTCTGTGCTTGTGTGAAGCATCTGTCTGTCCGTCTGTGCTTGTGTGAATCATCTGTCTGTCCGTCTGTGCTTGTGTGAAGCATCTGTCTGTCCGTCTGTGCTTGTGTGAAGCATCTGTCTGTCCGTCTGTGCCTGATTAGCGATGTGGATGTCTGTGGCCTTTGCTTTACATACTGTATACATTCTGTTCAGGCTAATACCTCAGTTTATATAGGGTTTTTCCGTTGTGTCCACGTGCATGTATAGTCATGTGTGTTCATTGTAACCCTCATTCCTCCAGCCCCCACATGGTATTCCTGTCACAGAGCGTTCTGTGTGGAGAGACTGATGAAGTGGGAGCAGGAGAGCCAGGCCAGGCTCTGTGTGGGTCTCGGCTCTGCCACGAGCTCTCCCACGCCTGGTTTGGCCTGGCTATTGGAGCCCGGGACTGGACCGAGGAGTGGCTCAGTGAGGGCTTCGCCACCTACCTGGAGGACATCATTTGGGCCCAGGCACAGCAGGTACCAGACCATTAGCTCTCACTTGTAAAAAAATCATAAGGACCAAATGAATCAAGCAGACCAGATTTGGATTAGTTACTCCCAGACATGTTTTGCATTTCAGATATGAGTTATTATATGTATTTGTTTTGCAATGGCAACTTGAAGATTAGTTAGGGCTCCACATACATTATTTGAGGATTAATAATTATGAGCACAGCAGGTAAACTGGACTATGCAGGACAGATAGAAATGTAATGAGTAATGGCATGTTACCACAAAGGATCACCCGCAGGCTTGGTTTGATTAGTGATGTCTTGGGATAAGTTTTTGAGAGTTTGAGGGAACATTGTTGTCACATAAAAAAGCAAGAGGTGTGTAAAAAACAGCAAAAGCAGTCAATGCAATACTCTCAAGCACAATTTAATTTGAATCCCTTCAAAATTGTGTGGTTAGTTAAATAATATTTCACCGAAGCATTGAAATCTGCATATGCCTCTCAATTCATTTCCAATATGATGGTTCTTTTGTTGACTTCTCAGTGTTATTTTCTGGTGCAGAATGTCACCCTGCATCTCAAAAATGTAATATATAAATATAGGACCAATACTTACAAAGAAAAGAGAACAAAATGCAAAAAATATTTATTTCAGGTCCACATTTAAAAGCCACCACCCCCACATTCTCTACACGTCAACAGTCACCCGACGTTGCGCTTCCCGTGTTTATACTATCCAGAGTTGTTTGGTAAATGGACAGTACTCAGCTTCACCTTTCAAACTGGAACACTATAATGAAACCCTACCTCCCCCAAGCCCAGTGGATCCAATTCCAAGTAGACATATTGTTATGGAACATTTGGTGCCCACATGAAGTAGAACTTAGTCCCATCATAAAGACATTGAAGAGAAGTAGGATGAAGTCGTTTCATGTCTGTACAGTTACAATCCTCCCACTCTCTTCCCCTCGCCATATACAATTACCCAGACTGTTCTTATTTTGTCTCTGCTCTTTAATCATGTCGTTTTAATGACATGGGCTTGGCTCAGGGCAAACCGTTCAACCCTGGCCGCCTCTCAAATGGCTCCCCATTCCCAATGTAGTGCACTACTTTCAAGATACACACACTAGCAGAATCATGTGCAGAACCAGAAGAGAAACTCAACCTGGGTACTAATGATGTAACAATTTAATTTCTCTCTGCATCTCCATCACTCTGCCTTACCTCTCTTTCTCTCTCTCTCTCTCTGTCTCTCTCTCTCTGTCTCTCTCTCTCTGTCTCTGTCTCTGTCTCTGTCTCTCTCTCTCTCTCTCTCTCTCTCTCTGTCTCTGCTCTTCCCTCCTTTTTCCTCTCTGGCTTTCTGCCTAGTTGTCCAGAAGTCAGACGGAGGAGCAGTCTAACCTTAAGGCGTTGCTGAGGTGGAGGAGACTCTCGGGCGAACTGCAGAACTCAGAGGAGCAGCTGCAGATCCTCAGGTCGATTTCCCGTTGGCTAACTGGCCTGTCAGTCTGTCTGAATGACCATTCATTAGTGGTTTGTCAGTTAACCACAACTAACCATTTGTCTCTCAGCACTGTGTCTAATCCACCAGTTTATTAGACACAGTGCTGAGAGACAAATGGTTAGTTGTGGTTAACTGACAAACCGGGTTGGGGTCTGTACCAGTTGTGCTTTGAGCGTTAGAGGGCTTGTAGGTAGGGCTTTGGGGGTATGTGGTGCATGTGTGAGTCCTGCATGTGCACATGAGTCAAGCTAACACAACAGTGCATTCCTCAGATTCAGGTGTGGCAGGTGTGGCTACACATGCTCTCACACACACACCCCACAAACACACTCTTACTGTCTTACTCACAAACATGCTGTTATCCAGAAAAAAACAGCAAGTCAATATAGGCAATAAAGGTATAATCCAATGAAAAACACATTTCTGGGATTTACATAGTTATATGAAGGCAATACATTGTAATTTTTTTGGGATTGGGTAGTTATGCAAGCAATATAAAATTCCTTCTGACTTCAGTTGGCTAACAAATCCCACAACACAATGCTTTCTGTAGACAGGCTGACAAGGTACGTTTTTAACTCTGTAGCTAAAACAAACGTACCGACATGATAATACGCAGGTCAGTATCAACATGTGAAGTACTTATGTAATTGTAAAATGGTCAAATCAATCAGAATTCCATCTTAAATCTGTGTTTATCAGGTAGATATGGCAATGCCCAATGTGAGTCCAGAAGCGGGGCAGAGTTGCTACGTACATTTTCTAACCTACTGTATCCAAAAGGCATGAAATTGTAAATTGCTTTGGTTGAAAGATGGTGGAAGACAATGTACTAATCAAACTGTACACTGTGTACTTTAAGGTATTTTGAAGAAAATGTATTTGTAATGATTATAGGATGTGTGCTAGACAGGTATACTGTCTACTGGCTGATATGGCAAACTGGCAATTGTTTTAAAATCATTAGGAAATGTGAGGTGTTATTCCTCATCTCCAGTTTCCAGAATCTATAACTAGTGTCTAAGGAATTAGAAGTGAAGACTTAGAAGTGAAATCATGTTGAAAAGAAAATATTTTACCCACAGATAAGGTTTTCAAAATGTGTGTTTGAGTGGGTGGATAACCCCTTGAAGGAAGGGCATGGGTTAAGGAAGCGAGGGCTAAGCAGGTAGTATAAAGACTTAGAGAAGAGACATTGCATCCCATCAGGGTGTGGCCCTTTGATTGAAAAAGGGGATGAGATTGAATAAGATGGTAATTAGTCAAATGGGTGCAGGGAATATTGGCACCAGCCAGTGCTAGATATACAATTTAAAATCACACACCCTTATGTTCTGATTACTCCAGTCCGTTATGAATGCACCAGAGTTCTGAAATCGTCATTTGGCTAGTGTAGTCTCTGCAGAGTTAATTCCCCAAATTTCTGTAGAAATTTCTAAGTGTAAAGCAACAAAAACTCCTTCAATAACCACTGGTAACCCTAGTCTAATATTGTCTGTTTTTTAAACCTAGTGAGCCGTGTCTCTGTTAGTTACAGTATATTACCAGTTTTAAATGGCACTGCAAGTCAGAGAATGCTAGTTGGTCAGCCTGCTCAACTGCTGGCTACAGTCCAGTAAGATACCCCTTGATGTGGGATTCTATCTAGAAAATTCCTCGCTCTCCCAGGCCCTAAAGTAGCTTTAAAGTCAGCCATTAGTGGTTACAAAATATAATAAATAAACACGTGGGTTTGCTGTCAGTGCTCTGAGCATTTTAGACGGCTTGATGAGAGAGAACAACCCAAACCAGCTTCCTAAAATCAGCAAACTACTCATCTGAAGACTGGTGTTGTTGTGATTCAAGTTCAATTACTAAAACAGATATTTGAACTCACAGTTCTGACGCAAGCTACTGTACTGCTCACTTACAGTAACACATGCACACACACATTACCAAGGAAGGCCCCGTAGTTTATCTGTCCCTTTTAGAAGAGTTATATTTAGAGACTGTGGTTTGAGAGGCGATTCTTCTTGCTGATTTATCGGCATAGTTGCTTGTGTTTTTCTACCTTATCCGGTTTCCACAGTGAGACCTGTGTAATCTATAGACGTTGGGAAGCTCCTCAGGGTGCTATAAACCTGGGAGTGTGACAGAAAGTAAAGTCTCCTCTGGTAATAGCCTCTTATATCCTCAGAGATGCACGCACGCACAACGGCCCACCCAAACAAATACACACGAGCGGACGCACACTTGTCTACAACAGTCCTCCTCCTGCCCAGACATCCTCCCCTATAGGACCTGGTAATGTGTGGTATCCTTTGTCTAATGGCTCAATGATGAATCGGTATCTCAGCACATCTGTTTCTTCTTGAAATACACACGTGTACGGTACTCTGGCTATTTCTCTCTCCTCGTATCATACACATACACTCAGACACACACAAATACACAGACTGCTCTCAGGAGATACTGTATGTTCCTGTCTAAAAATGGGTCAGCCTTATCACCTGTGGACGAACTGAAATTCGGATGGGAGGGAGGAATGGAGACCTGCCTCACATCACATCAGTAGTCCAGAGAAATTACAACAAAAGACAACAACAAGCACATCCAAAGACTTCAGAGGACTAGAGCACTCTGCCTAGAACAATGAATAACGTGTCATTCCCTACAAAATAAATGTGTTATTAGGATGTTCCCAGATGTTAGGGTTGTGTCTTGGTCCTCACATATCCTCAGGACATCTTTGTTTCCTGACAATTAAAGCTTTTTTTATCTGGCTTATGTAGCTAATCTAACCTAGGAGTAGTGACTAAGTAACTTCATAAATATGAACTTACAGTAACTCAGGAGTAATTTCTAATTAGTTATGTTGATGATGTGTTGCAGATATATACAATTGAAAATTCCATTGTTTAAAACGACCATTACAGTTTCATAGTTTTTACAGCGACATTTTTTTCAATCAAAAGTAGTGATGTCACACACAGACACACGCCCATATAGATCGAACTAAGAAGAGGTTTCCTGAGATTTACAGGAAGCTGATCATTATCCTCTGTAGTCACGTTAAGCTTACTCCACACTGTCATTTCCTCTCCTCCCATCCACTGTATTCCCACCATCTCGCCGGCCCTAATGCAGTTTATACTCCATTAGCTGCTGGTGGAGAAGGTAGCTGACCAGCCCTATGTAACCGGAAACAATCACAAACAATCGTCCGGATGGCTGAGAGGAGAAGCGGCTTCAGTTAATAGATGGCACAGATACCGTGTGTGGTCATGATGAGTGGTGTGTGTGTGTAGGTGTGTGTGTAGGTGTGTGTAATTTCCACTGTGGGTTGTCATGGCATCTGTTGATGTGTGTTGCATCCTCTCTCTTGCCAAGCCTCCTGTTTCTTCAGTTAGAAGGAGCAGCTAGTAAGAGGCAGTGATCAGGAGGGTATTGATCAGCCTACTGCCCTGGAGGTGTATCGGAGCAGACTGAGCCTTCAAAACCTCGATGTTTTTGGCGGCCTGAGCTAATCTTCTCTAAACCATCAATACAATTTAACTGGAACTATCGCCACCTTCTAAGACAGACAGCACAGGGGTCACTTGCTGTTATTGTTTTGTGTGTGTGTG
>JACXGM010004079.1:0-39243 GCA_016801145.1 Umbra pygmaea | reverse complement strand
TGTGTGTGTGTGTGTGTGTGTGTGTGTGTGTGTGTGTGTGTGTGTGTGTGTGTGTGTGTGTGTGTGTGTGTGTGTGTGTGTGTGTGTGTGTGTGTGTGTGTTGTCATAATGCAGAGTGACTTGGGTTTCTCTCCGGCATTGCGGCTGTAAATGTAGTCGTTTGTGTGAGGGCGTGGATGAAGGCTGCTCAAAACACAGAGGTCGACTGATGGTAAATACAACCTGACCGGCCTCGCTGATCGGATGCCGGAGCAGGCGGATGCTGAACAATGCTAGTGCAGTTTCAAACTTCTTCCATCAATCTGGTAAAAAATTATAAGAATTTCACGCTTGATGGAATGGAAACTGTGTTTGTAAATGTAACTGACATATATTACGTTTTTTGCACAAGCAAAGCTACTGTAGTGAATGAGCTATGACTGTAGGTGTGGGAGCACTGAGCTAAGGCAGGTGGTATGTCTGTGAGGAGACAGGGACCCGGATGGGCACAACATCCACACACAGAGCCAACCGTCTGCAGAGGAGACCAGTGTCCTGCTCAGAACCCACTGGAGTAGCTGGGTCTTGTGTTTTCGTCCGCTGAAGTCTCAAACTTTAAGGAAAAAGCATTTGTGATGGTGCCAACTGTGATGTCAGGGCGTTAAGCGGATCCTCACAGCAGCACTGAATGTCTCCCTCTTCACGTACCGACCTAGAAACCCCAGGTTTAGCCTTTCAAGACAGAAATCCAAATTACTTTGCCTGCCATGCCCCTTCCAAGGAAATGACCAACATAGAACAGAAGTAAATTGACGACCAACCTGCAGCAACGTATCATTATGGTCTCCCAGAGGGTGTTATCCTCTCTGGTAAATTAGGATGACAGATGGTAAATCGTCTGCATAATCATTTCTTCGGATTGCCTTTTCACTTATTTTTCATGTGCGTGATGGGCATCGTTTGCACGCTGGGTTTTGGTAGCGACGAAAAGAAAAAACAGGCCAACGAGTGGAAACGAGGATGTGGTGGGAGTTCAATCAGACAATTGTGTGTTTATCACTTTTCCAGTGTCCTGTCTGATTCCCTGTGGTCGAGGCTCTGCTCTAATGACATCTTATTCCACCGCTTTCACTGGCAGCGGACTGGAGCTTTCCTCACAAGGAGAAGAGCTTCGTGGTTGGTACTCAAACTACTCAAACAGCTATCAGAGCTCTGTAGATGGTTTCAAAATCAGTTTAATCCTCGCTCAGTTCCAACACGTGTTCTTATCACAGTGAAGTGCTTGGTTACGAATGCCCTTCCTAGCAAAGCAAACTTCAAATAAAAGTTTAATAAAAACTACTTTTTGTCATATATTTATTTTATTTTTACAGACATGACAGTAGAAAGCAGAGGCCAGGGAGGGGAACTTGAAATGCCGGGCTTACTATTCATCAAGGAGTCTTAACTCTTTTTATTAAAGAACAGTTCTTATATCTGTTTGTATATCTACTTTACAGTGATGCAAATTAAAATCCTTGGATGTTTTCTTGGTTTGCTTTTACTTTATGATAGCTGTTGCAGAACCACACAAGCGCCAGGTCTCAACACTACTTGCCCACGTCTCCATTTAATAGCCACTGCAATGCATCAATTTAGCCCGTCTATATATTAAAGTGATCGCTGACATAATTTATGAAGGGAATGTAATAAAGTGTGCAGTAAAAAGCCTGATCCATCGTTTACCCTGGGCTGCCATAGACATCAAGCCCCTCCTGTTCCTTTGAATTTTTTTCTCTTATTTCCCTCTATCCCTCGCTCTCTCTGTGCTCTTTGGGGGGAGGGGCCCACCTTAAAGGGCTTGTGTTTTGGCTCGGGGGCTGGAATGCCTTCACGTTTACAAACAAACTGCTTTTTGCTCACCGTGTTTGCCTTTGTGGCACATGGTAAACAGGCAAGCATAGAAACATTGGCATGTTCAGGGCCATATAGAGACCGCTCCTAAATGAGAAAAATGAATACATTAGTGTGTGCTGCTATTGCCTCTATGTATTTCTGAGGAGCCGGACAGATATTCAATTATGAAATGATGTGTTGTTAAGGTATGATGTCCTCAATGTGTCCTTCAGTTCCAAGTAAATAAAGAAATTGAAGGCACTTGTGTTTGTGTGTAGGTTTTGCATGGAACATAACATCTCCCTCCGTAGTTTAAGGCCTGTTTTGCATACAACCGTTGTTTAACATCAGCACTGATAACAAACTGTTATTTGAATCCTGGGTAATCCTCAGTCGTGGCCTTGTCCTCTGTTTACTGTGTCCGGATCGTGTTGTTTGGCTGGCACAGGATGACGAAAGAGTTCACATCCTGACATCTGCTTAGCACCTGCCTCAGTCAGGCGAGCCAGCCTGCCTTACCTCCCAGCATACTTTACACCCCCTTTGTTGTCTTAACGTCCTAAACTACCCAACCTCATTAAAATATTTACCATTTCTCCTTCTCTATAATACATTTTATACCTAGCTTTTACCCAGCTGAAGATTTTTTGTTAATAATTTTTAAACCTCTATGGAGAGGTAGGTCTCAAAGTACATAGGAATAGGCTTCATGCCTTAGTGAAACTGGGAAGTTGAGCTAGCAAAACCAGAAGCAGTGCACAGATATTTAGTGAGTCGTCTGAGAGGTTGGCTGGTAGCCAAAGTGGATGTTAATGGGTTATTACCATACCTGAGTAAATATGTGGCCCAATGGACGCCGGTACCACAACTAATCCATCAAAACACAGAGAAACACACTGACAGTGCTCCCTGATACACACAGTCAAAGTGGGTAAATAGCTAGGAGTATATTGTATTTTTTGTAGCTTATAAAAAAGCTACATAATGCAGGTTTAACTGTAATGTTCACCTACTTTTACCCAGACTTTTCAATCATCTGTCCTATTGGTGAGCTCAAAGGGAAACTGAAATTTTCTCTATCTTTGACCCTCCCCATTTCAACAAGATGGCTGTTCCTTTACGGAGAAACAATTATGTTTTTGCTTAGTTCTTACACTCCTCAATAGTAGTCTCCTTGAAATGGGAGAGTAATATGTGAAGAGAATTCACCCTACAAAAGTTTAAGCTGTACATCTGGAGCTCTTGTAGATATAACTACGCTTTTCGTCATCTATACTTGCTGTATTAGTCCCATACTCTCAAAGAAGTAGCAGTGCTAATTTTCAGTCAATTTATGAATTATGATTGAAATAGCTGAAAGTGTCTTAGATTACATTCAAAAATGAAAGTAAATCTGCAGTCCTGGAAAGCCACAGTGGATGCAGGCTTTTGTGTTTCTGGCCCAACTCTAACTGCTCTCTAGTAAGGTTTCCCTATATACTGTATGTCTCGTTTCCTAAATACACAGATGCCTTTGTGGCTTGCAGGTTCCCCGGGCATGGATGGAGGTGGAGGTTTCAGAAGACCCCACCACCCCTCTCTGGCTGTTTTTTTTTATTTCCGTCTGAATTATTCACCGGCGACACAACTGCAGCCCGGCCAAATTTTGGGGCATATTACGGTCATGCCAGCGGAGCGAGTCTCTTTGGATGGCTGACAAGCACCAGAAGCTCTTACCAGACAAGAACTAGAGATCTGTTCTGTGGCATGACTTTCCGACCAAGGGCGTAGGAGCAAGTTTGATATGCATTTAATACATTTTTAACTAATTTTTTTTATTGGGGGGACCACATTACCTGCCTCTAATATTGGGGCCCCGCTCTTACACCCTTGCACCACACACAAAGTTTCAATTGAATCAGCTTGTGTTTCCCAGTGAGCGATTGCACTGTAAGTCAAGGTTGGCAGGATGTGCTTCGTCAGGTCGCTCACAGAGAAGCTCGAGCCCTGAGTAATGTGAGGAATGCCAAGGGCTGCGACTACGAAGCACGGAGGTGTAGAGTCGGTCAACTGTATGCTGTTTACAATTGACCAGAATGAATGGCCCTCGCAAATTAAATGAAATGTGCAAACAAATGTGCAATCGCAATTAATACACAATAAGGCATCTGTAAACACGTTTGTCCCCCACTTTTGCTGTTCATGGGGAAATGCATTTAGATTTTGAGTTATACAGTTGTTTTGAATGAATAGGCAAATGTTGGTAAAACATATTATTAATCCTAATCCTTATGCATTTACATCTTCTTAAATACATAGTAGTTTTATAGATTTCAAAGGTGGGGTTTTTGCGTTTTAATCTTTTTGTTTTTGTACAGTCTGTCTGCAACACTGGAATAACCATTGGTCTTCTGTGGTAGAACACAGTGATGAATACTTAAATACATTAAATATCTTTACATTGAACTGAAAATATCAGTTTTTGTTAATCCAGTTGTCATTACTTCAACCTGGTTGTGTAGATTTCATTTACTGACCTTCAGCTCACCATGGCCCAGTAGCCTAGTGGCTGCTCACGTGATGTTAAGTGGTTGAGATTTGGCCGTCTGACAGCACTATCTGTACCTGTTTCCTGTTGCAGATAACGGCAGTATGCAGAGAGGCTGCTCTACTGGCCCTGCAAGAGGACATCAAAGCAAGGCTCATCATGGGTAGACACTTTGAAAGCGCCCTGGACGCGGTGAAGCCCCGTGTTCCAGACTCCCTCATCCAGTCGTATGTCAACTATCAACAGCAACGGGGCCTGCGCTTCTTCTGACGTCGCTGTAGAAGAATTCCAAAACTTAATGACTCTTTACATTATAGTCAGTTGCCTAGGCTTACAAGCACCCAAACAGTTTCGGAAGGTTTGCATTACCTATTGGAGTTATAAGTGTTTCCAATTGTAGGCTACATTGCATTACTGAACATGTGTTTTGATCTGTGAATAGGTGAGTGGTTAATGTGCTCAGTAAATCTCACTTCTCCTAAATAAAAACATTTAAGTTAAAATTCTTTAAACGATTGTTTACAAACACGTGTCCATTGCTATGCAATATATCAAATGTAATAAACTGCTTCTCAAAGATTCGTTAAGAATATTTGTCTAATCCCTGTAATAATACACACTGATTATAACCATGGATGATATATATACACACACACCTCGAATTTTGTGTTGAATTATACGCTTTATTTATTATTAATAATGTTCGCTTTCAATTTGGTTTGCATGTGCGTAATAGATCTAATTCCCGCCGTAGAAAAACGAAGCACAAATGGTATAGGGCGACATACATCACAGAAAAACGGTTAACGGCTGTAATCGTACATTTCCGACCGCTCTCTGCGCTTCTGACCACTGTGAAGAGGTTTCTGTCTGGATTGGGGTAGGCGGGGGGGGGGTTAAGAAAGTTGTTTTATTATTAAGCATTATCCTAACATATTATAAAGCCAGGCTGGAAAACATCAGATACGCTTTGAGGTTCGTCTATTAATCCGTTAAATGTGGAAGTTTCGCTGCCTTTTTTCTGACCCGAGTTGGTATTGAGGTCATTCATCTATTGATTTTCCATTTGAATAGGATAAATTGACTTTGTATTGAACTTCCTTTTCTCGTGGATCCGGATGTAGCGCATCCGTGACACCAATCAAACTAGACAGTCAAGAACAGAGGAGGGGGGGGGGATCGTTCCCCTTGCTTGTGGGGTTACTTTTTCTTAAGGTAGTTCGCTGGGTGGACGTCTTAGTAATGGATGATTTTTCATGTCATTTTCTAAAACATTATTCCAGAGGCTTGTTTAGATTGCGGACGTTGTCCAGTGGTGCGCATTGTTTAGCCTATCATTTTATTTATTATCATCATATACAGTTCCAATGTCTACCCCATCCATTAAAATAACCTTATGAAAAGGGATAACTTTGTTGACAGTTTGCCACTTAATAACAACCGAAACAACCATCTTAGCTATTTTAAACCGTTCCACCTTAAGGGATGCACACATCTCTATCGCCCGGCCTTCCACATCTGCCCAATGAATTAAGAGCGGATGCAATGTATCCTTTTTCAGTGGACTGAATAGCCAATGGGAGTTGGCTCTTCGAGCATACACTGAGCCCTACATTCTCATTCATTCAGTGCTAGACAGTCCTACAGTGTTGATGAGAGAGCACGTCCTTGTTTGGCGCTTGCTTTTGAACATTCCAAACAACAACGAAACTATTATTACTATTTCTACAAGCACAACTCGAAGACGGGAAAACCATTGGATATATGACTATTTCTTTTTATAATGTGAATTGTTGTACGTTTAAAATTTCAAAAGAAGCTTCCCCCCCCTGCAAACTCCGCTCCGGGACTACTTGGTTTTCTTGATCGGCCTCAAGTGCGCAACGTTTATTGGGTGCTTATTCTATCAGTGGATTTAACATTTCTGGAAGACTTTTTGGTGTGTAATGCACCTGATTTTGAGAAGGAATAACTAACAAGCTACAACATCCATATTTGGGATTAGCGCAATAGCTTCGAATGTTAACTGCTCATTAAAGTACGCTTGGACAGTTTTCTTGGATGGAGTTTTGCCATATTGGTTGATGGATTCGACGTTATGGATGGTTGCAGATAGGTGCGTATCTAGATATATATTGAAAATGTTGGCTTTGATCACTCTTGGCTAAAATATAGACTGGATGCAACAAACATTTATTATCGATTACTATTTGGGTAGCCGTATACTACTACAAATAGTTCAGTATAGAGCTTAGTACTCAAATGTATGCCGAATTATTTGCATTGGATCAAATAATCAGAAATCGTATTTTCGTTAGTTTTTCGGCCTTGTGAATAAAAAATAGCTTCTTGAACCTGTAGAAAACTGATGTTAACGTATATTCCGCACACTGTTATCATGTAGTCTCGTATTCGGGGTGTCCTATATATTTAACACAGCCCGTTCGAGTTTTGAAAGGAATCTAAACGGTCCCAGTTTGATTGTCAGAGAGAGAATCGCTCTCACGCGCAAACAAATACCCCTCCCCCACAGTGGCCCAGTGTTTTCATTCATAAGGTCGACAGGCGCGCCCCCCCTCCCCTCGATTCATCACTAGATTTTAACGTATCTGGTTAGTATCACACGGGGAGTCGCTTGCTTCGTCAACTGAAGCCGATGACATGTACACGAGTGAAGTATGATTGCGATTTATAAAAACTAGATGTATAATTATAATCAGGCTTATCTGGTAGTAGCCAAACGTAGTTGCATACAATGCGAGCTACTGTGTATTTTAATGAAGGCAAGTCAATAAATGAGTGCCCTGCATAGCAAGCTGTCTTACGCCGGATAATTCCTAACTAGGAGTGCTCTGTGTTTTAAAGTGTTTGCGTCATGCTGAATAAATTGCCAGTTTTATATATTAAATAATGTCAGGGTTGTGTGTGCATTGACGTAGATAAGTTTATAGCTATAATATAATATTACCGTGAATAAAACGGTATTTGTTTTATCTTTACAAGTTCCTAAAATACACAATTAACGTACGCATTTCCCTAACTATTTGGAATCTAACTGACAGTGATATTCTAGTAGGCTATTTCATTTGCGTGTATTTTTTAACCCAATTATAATCACATTTACTTTAAACCAGTCTTTCGTTCAGTAGTCTAATAGAATATTAAGTAAGCAGCTCATTTTGTTCTCTTGGTGCCTTTCGTCACAGTGGCGCATTATAATGTTAACTAGTCATACACATGTAAATGAGTACGGTAAGTATTTGTACTGAAGTTTGGATGTGTGCGTATTGATGAAGGTAGGCTACAAAAAGTCTCGTTAATAGTCTACACTTTACAGGGCTTTCCTCTCCCAGTGACATTTAAAGGGCATGTTGAAAAAGAAAAGTGGTTGGGTTACGCCGCAACGTGAACGCGGTACGTGAACGACTGTAGGCCTTCTGAAAAGTAAAAAAGGTAGCCTACACAAACTACCGACAGCATTGAATATCGAATACGACACTGTCCTTTATACACTGTTCTTTACCGTCTTTCGAACTTCGAAATTTGTTTGTGGATAACATACATTAGACTTACCAGGGTCTACTTCCAAGAATCAGACATTTTGGTGGTAGTTTTCAAAACGTCGACCGCTGTATTTCCTTTTTGAAAATTCCTTTTTACAAACAACGTCCTGGTGTCTTTACTAATCTCCCCTCTTCGTATCCTTTGCTTCCCCGTCGCAGGTTTTCCAATGCATGTCAAGTCCACGGTGAATGTCGGATGTGGTGATCACCCCAGATGGAGCTCCAAAGTCAACATGGCCCTGGCGGTTCATTAGTGGTCATCCAGCAGCCTTCCCTGGAGGGCAGGCCGAGGTCGGATTACGAGCGAGAGCTCCAGCATGCCGCCATCTTCTCCTTGGACCAGATCAAGGCCATCCGCTCCAGCAACGAGTACACAGAGGGGCCTTCGGTGGTCCGCAGGCCACCCGTGCCCCGCGTGGTGCCCCGGCCTGTCAAGCAGCAGGAAAGAACTCACGAGGTTATCCTCGTTAACATGAACAACAATTATGAGCGCCGGGCGCCGGGGCAGAGCCACAGTGGTGGGATGGTGGTGGTGGCCGGAGGACATCCTTGCAGAGCTCAGGGCCTCAGTCGATCCACCAGCACGGGCAGTGCCGCCAGCTCAGGGAGCAACAGCAGTGCCTCCTCTGAGCAGGGACTCCTGGCCCGCTCGCCTCCCTCTCGGCCCGGGACCATGAGCCTCCACCAGCATCACGCCAGAGCGGAGCGGGCCCAGCCAGTTCGGACTCAGCCCAAGGCGCAGCCACCCACCCAGCAGGGCTCGCACCCGCCGCCACTGGAGGCACCGCTCAAGCCAGAGAAAACGGACTTGGCTTCCGGCCACCAGTTCATCTGCGAACGCTGTGGGAAGTGCAAGTGCGGGGAATGCACGACCCCAAGGACATTGCCCTCATGCCTGGCCTGCAGCGGCCAGTGTCTGTGCTCGGCCGAGAGTGCCCTGGAGCATGGCACCTGCATGTGCCTGGTGAAAGGCATCTTCTACCACTGCTCCAACGACGACCAGGGGGACTCGTGTGCCGACCATCCCTGCTCGCTGTCACGCTCCCACTGCTGCTCACGTTTCCTCTGCATGGGATTAATGTCGGTACTGTTCCCCTGTTTGCTGTGCTACCCACCCGTCAAGGGGTGCCTGAAGGCATGCCAGGGCTGCTACGACCGGGTAAACAGGCCCGGCTGCCGCTGCAAGAACTCAAACACTGTGTATTGCAAACTGGAGCGCTGGTCCCCGCAGGTTTTGGAGAAGTCCTCCTGATCCGGCGGGCTCGAGCTGGTGTGCAGGGGGGCAATTAAATCCCCTGTTTGGTTCTGACTATGACAATGATGATAATAATAAGTCACTATTGATGTTTATCAAAAATGTTAAGCGCCTTCCACTCACTTCGAACCAGGGAATCCTGTTAGGAGTAAAGCACGGAAAATGAAAACCACTCAATTGTGTTTTTTTGTTTGTTTTTTTGCAACAGGACCATGTTTTTACAGACCAGTGTTTGTCTTAACTGTTTCTTCGTCTCTTCAAGCTACTCATTAACACTCATTTATAAATAAGTATCTGTTATCTAGGCAGAGTTACCCTGGTGCTTTAATCTTCAAGTGAGAGCAACCTCTTGCCAAATCTGTGAAGGACTATCTAGAAAGGCCATATGTAGCTGTTACCAGGTATTCATTACAAACAAGATTTGATTTCCCAGTTGCTACCACACAACCACCATAGATAAATAGCTGGATTTCTGTGTTGCATGATGGGAAGTGTAACCATCTTCTAGTATTCCGTTAGATACTCCCATCCTCTCCACTACATTGACACCATTGTTCTTCTGTTTGTAAAATGTATGCTCAAATTCAACAAGGAACTCTGGCTATTTTTTTAAAGAAAATGTCTGTTAAAACATTTTTTGTTGTAAAAAATATTTATTATGTGAAGCTCTATTATTTTATGATATTTATTGCAAAAGACAGTCTTAAATTTACTCATGTCTGAATATAACTAAATATCAATACTTACTGAAAAAATTAAAGGGTGGCACAAAAGAAAAACTATGTTAACTTTAATGCAGAAAATATATTAATTAATGAAAAAAATGTTATGTCTTGTGTCTTGATTATTACGTTGACCCATTCGAATGTTCAGCCCTTTGTTAAAATGGTTCAGTTTCTGCAATGTAGAATTTATACAACTTTAGAATTTGTTTTATTCACCAATTTTTGCTTTAATCAACAGCAAGTTGGTGTTCTTTCATTTGCTAATGTGTGGAATTCTTGGACAAAGGAAGTGAATTCCAGGTGATCAAAACAACTTGTAACTAAACTGTTTCTCCAAGCCAACTATATCAAGATTGTTTTGGTAAATGTTAGAGAATTCTTAGCTTGAATACTTTTCAAAACTGGTTTTGTAAATAGGCCTATATCAGAAAGCAGTGTTGCCAACACTAATACTGACAGGAAGTTGAAACACTTTATTCAAGCGGTCAACACAGCTGAGCTTTTGTGTCACTGGTTTTAAAATGTGCTAGATTAGGATGTTCTAAACCCCCAAATGGTGTCCATATTGTGAGGCCATGGTGTGTCTGAGGAAGGAGAACCTTCAGTATAGCTGCCCAGGGCCACCTGTTCAAAGATAATAAACCCACTATCAATGCCAAGCTTTTATGACATGGTTCCTGCACTAAAGGCAGCAACAGGGCAGATACAGCCCCCATTTGGCCGCCTCTTTTTGTCAGTAAATTTATCACTCTGGAGGTTTGCTCACCCCCTGGGATGACCTCATCTCGCCTCAACTGGCAGACCAGTAACAGGAAATTCTACAGTTAACTTTGAAGGGACAGTTTGTCAGACCGTATATGTATGTTTCAGTTTGGAGGGAGCAAAAAAAAACCTTGGCTTTAAGAGTAAAAGAAGTTGTGAGGTGAAGGGGTAAAATAACTAGGTCATGGTAAATATGCGGAAGGGGTTATAAGGTGACATTTTGTAATTAAGCTGACTAGGCTTTTGCCGGACCAGAGTTGAGGTAATACAAACTGTTGAACCTCCCTGAGGTTCAACAGTTTGTATTAACATAATAAGCTTTCCAAATGGCTCCTTTAACATGTTGCTGAGATCTAGATTTTGTTTCTATTGAAATGGTTAAGAGTAGTTTTTTGGTAAATTTCCTGTTATCTTTTACACTTAATCCTGGCTCCTGGACAATCTCTAAGAATGGGAGGTCTATTTTTCCCTCATATTCCTTTAGGTCCTTGACACAGGAAAGGGCTAATGTTTATATAGGATTTGACCAACAGAAAACAAATATTCACTTGATATTATCCGGTCTGATCCAACTAAGGCACAACAACTTTACTCCTTATTATCAGGTCACATGTATCAACAAAGGGACCACCGCCAATAAGATTATATGACCCAATAATACAATATCTAAATATTTAGCTCCTACATAAGACATGTTTTTACTTACACTTTATCTGGACAATCCTAATGGGGATACTATAAACAATCTGTAGATGATCAACTGCTTTTTAAGGTTCAAAACATTTAGGGTAAGGGATGGTTCATTGAAATATTGACAGTAATTGGAAATTTTCTTGTAATTTACAATGTAATTGTGAGTAAATAGTTCTGATCTTGTTCATCATCACCCCCACAAACCTCCATATTATTCATTATTATCCAGTCCCACACTAAGTAAAAGTCAATCTGAGTCACTATTAAATAATTCCATGGCACAAGTTAAGGAAACTGGCTTCCTTGCACTTGTTTCAGAGTAATTTTAGCAGCACCACACGCCCACGGGGGGCTATATCGGAGTGTGTGATGCTTGGCAGTCCTCTGACAGGGCCGCAGCCTAGCGAGTGCAAAGAAGCTTGACTACACTGTGAGTCATCAAAGTGGAACCTCCAGTCCATAAAATGCCGAGCAGGATGCATCTGACCTCAGTCCAGGGAACGGACAACAGAGGTCCGCTATAAACACCCAGAGAATTGGTCACCAAAGGAAATGCTTTGCTTTAGGTTTGCCTAACCTCAGCAGACTTTCATTATTTTCCTAATTCCATAAAAATGAAATTTAGCACTACAGTATTTGGCTGCAAAGATCCTGTGTGGACAGGATGTGATATTATTTTTATGCTTTTCACAAGTTTTGTTTGATGAAGTTATATTTAAAAGAGCTATTTGTAGAATTCAGCCATTCAGCCGTAACAACATAACTACTTTCTCTTTCAAGTGACCAGCTTACAAATGCTGTAAAAAACATTCCCTGATATTTTTTTAGAAATCTGAGAAAAGGATGGATATGGGATAATGTTTAACTACCCTATGCAGTGTTTCGTTACACACAGAAGCACAGCCTAAAATGCATAACTTAGATTAAATTCAGACCACCGTGTGCCCATTGACAAACACTGTAAAAGCACAACTTGTAATGTCCTCATTGCAATTTCTGTTCAAATGGCACGGTAGGCACTGCAGAGTTTAGGAAATCATTGTCCCATCTAAATGCCTTTCTTCGGTTTTTATATTATCATGCAATATATGTTCTACAGCTTTTGGAAGCTGGTCACTGAAAGAGTTCTGTTTTTATTCTGCAAAATTCTACACACATTCTACAAACTGCAAATTAAAAAAAAAAACTTTTTAAGTGAAATTGTTTTTAAAGAAGGGAACTACGTTGGGCTGAATTTAGAGAGGTTTCTGGTTCATTGTTTTTAGAAATCATACTCAGATCACAGCTCAGTCTTATAGTCATTTAAATAAATGTTACAGATATTCCTGCTACAACCAGGCATCTATTGACAGACTGCTTGGTGAAGTAAAGCCTCATTCAATTTATTTACCTTTGATAGTTTGCGTGAGAAATAAAACATGTTTGATCAGGTGTTACTGGCACTACCTTGTTTGGAGGTGTTTCGTTCGAAGCGAGCCTCTTTGCATGTGCGGATTGGTTCTAGCACAGAGGACCTGGGTGTAAACCCTTCACACATCAGGTGTGTATCTGCTGTCCTCCTGCGTTCTGAAAGCCCACATTCTCCCAGATCCTTCTTTCTGTTTCTGTCTGCTGTGTTCTGGACGAAAGCCACAGGCTTTGCCAATCATTCAGAGGCCACCGATTGAAATGAACGCCCAGGCTTGTTTGAGAGACAAGCCTTGCGCTTGATCAATGACTCGTATTTTGTCAACAGAATTGATTCATCAGTATGTAGAAGGCCACTTCCAGATCTATACCTAGTTGAAAGAATCTTGTTATTGTGTGCATCTAACACAAAAGACGATCAAAGAGAAATAGCAGATGCGTTCATATTATAAGTATACTCAGATGTGATGACAGTTTGATCACAGAGAGTTGTTAAGACGTTCTTGTAAATGTCTAGGATGGCGGACATGACTGAAATGTGAATAAACATGAGTTTTTTTCCAATTATATTTTAACCGATGATGAAAATGCCTCCTGAAATGTAAAAAACCCCAACAACTTAAATAAATCCTTGAATTCAGTGTGTGTCTTTTGCTGGGGGGGGGTTGCTGCTCCGGTATCCTCACCAGCCCCCCCATTTCCCCTTCTTAAGATTAGCCTACGCATTCAGCCAGATGGTTCCCGTCTGCTGGCTTTTTTAAATTCACTTCCTCTCTTTACAGACAGCCAGCACACCCCCCCCACTCCACCCCACCTCTTTCCTCCCCAACGGCTCCTCTGTTATGCGGCTGGAAATAATCTTTTATTGCCCAGTTGTTCGGAAGTGACCTCCTGGCCTTGATTAGATAGGGCCAAGTCCTATCACACGATTGTGTTTGAGCTGGCAGGCCCCCCCCATACCGCCCAGTCCACCCCACCTTTCTCCCACAATTCTCCCTGGCATGTGATCCTCTAAGGGACAGCAGTGGGGGCTTTAGTCTGTCCTGCTCTCGGCCGGGGGGCCTCGGATGGTTTTTGTTTTTTAGGGGGTGGTCCCCCCTGCTTTCATTAACCCATACGCTGCTGGTTTGCCCCTCCCTTTCTTCAGTCAGTCCTTGATGACCCCTTCAGTACGGGCCTCACGTGCTCCTTTTAATCTTAACTATCAGGGGACCCTTGACTCTAACTGTGAGTGGCCCACAGGTGAGCAGATGTTCATTGATGGATGCTCAGATATGAAGCCTTTGATGGCTCCCTGTGCGTTCACTCACTGTAATTGATCTGCGTTTGAGCCTTGTTAAGATACCACATTTCCAAGAAAACGTTTGCATTGATCACAGGGACTCCACATCGTTATTCAGTCAGAAATGGAATTCTTCTTTAAACAACAGTTTGAAACGAAAACCAAGCACTACATTTTCAAAAAATCTAATATTGATTAGGTTAGTGCTGAAACCAGATCTAAGCGATAGTTTCTCATAGAGTCATTCATGAATAAATACCAAGGGATTTTAGGAACCTTATTGGGCTACCAAACCACAGCTTAGAATTGCGTAAACCTAAAATTGAATGTTTTCTTGTTTTCTTTCAGACACTTGCATATGACTGAGGTTTATCTTCTGAAACACATGCGTGTAGTACACATACATACTGCTATACATTTTACTTTCTTTTCACTCTAGCTACTGTCAATAAAATAACAAGATAGCAAAGAAATCAAGTGTAATTTCTAAAGTATAGGAGTTTGTATTTTAGGGCAACTATTGTAAGTGAAGCAGACATTTCCTTTCATTTTTGTCTTTCCTGTGAGTACTCAATACTGTTTATTTATTTTTATTAAATTAATTTTCTTTTTCTCAGGTATCAATAGACAAAAGATCAGTCTGATTTATCCCCCTAATCTTCACTAGGGTCCGCATGTTTGCTAGGCTAACAATTTCATATGTAATGTAGACAAAATATCTGAACTGGAAAGCTCAGTAAATCTACCTAGTTGCGAGTTAGAGAGTGCTTTGCGTAGTGGGGTGATTCTGCGCCCCCCTAAAAGAGTTCTTGAGCAGAAAGAGTCCCCCTTTTCTCTCTGAGCCTTGGGGACCCCCGATCAAAGACGAGGCTTACGAAAAAGGCTTATCTGTTGTTGATTTTGGGTTTATAGCGAAGCACAGGGTTCCAAAAATATATCTGGGAATTACAGGGTAGATCACAAAATACCTCTTTTCATCTTTTTCTGCTTTTGTTCTTCAAGGGCTTAAAACAAGAGGCTCTGCTCACCATTCAGAGTGCCTGTAAGTGTACGTTAAAAAGAAACACAGAGTTATAAAAGCCTTTCTTCTAGGCAACGAGGAAGTGACTTAAGAAGAATTTAACGCAGCGACTATGGAACTGTGGAAAAAGAAAATCACAACCTGAAGCCAGGCTTTTGGAAATGAATTAATGTTGTGTATTATTTTACATATACTTTCTGGAGGGACTGTTACTGTAATGATCCTTGTGCCTTTACAAAACCTTTTATCAATATTTCAATGTTGAACTGTGAGTGGCTCAATACTATCACCATTATGTTTAATATAAAGCAGTAACAGAAGCTGGAGGGCAGGCCTCTTTCCCTCTAATACACCCCAGGTTGACTTGTTGAGGCCATATTTCCTTCATAGAAATATCCATGCCAATCATAGCCAGGACTCCATGTGTTCAAAATACACTATTGGATGACTTACACCTCAAACTTTGTGTGTGTGGAGTCCATAGAAATGGTTGTTAGCTTACTAGCAAGACGTTTCTTTTCACAGCATTCCAATATCAATTTTGTAGATCTTAATTGGAGATCCTGATATTTTTACATGTAGAAGGAAAATGTGAAATGTCAAATAACATAGGTTGAATAATACATCCTCAGATTTATTTTTTATTTTTTGTGATTTTTCCAGATTTTTCTCCCATCCCAATTCCCTCTCTAATCCTGCCTTGTTGGCAGCTTCACAACTCCTTGGACAGATCTGTGGGATGACGAGGGGTGCTCACATGGTTCATCCAACCACATGTCACCCGAGCCGCCGATTATTTTTGCACTGTTCACCCAACATGGAAGCCTTTAATCAGATCATGCACAGGATGATTACGTTCACAGACTATACTTCTACGTTTTAATTTACAGGTGCCCCGATCTGGAAGGATAGGTAATCTGATTGATCAGATAGGTAATCCTGGGCAGCGCTATGCCAATTGTGGCCTGCCTTGTGCAGGATACCCGGGGAAAGTCAGATAAACCATGGTTAGGCTTGAACCCATGACCATCGTCAGGTAGACTGCCCTGCAATGCAGCGACTTAGCCCCCTACGACCTCCAACATCTTTTTATTCAAAATTTCAGGACTTATTCCTTGTGTTTGTTGTGTTTTAAATTTGTTTGTTCTATTATGTAAAGCGCATTGAGAAGCTACTTTAAAGGCGCTATATAAAAATAAAGTTATTATTATTATTATTATTTCAATATTGGGAAATTGCCTTGAAGGGTTTATCTTTTCAGTTGTGTGTGTTCTGTCACATAATTTATGCGGTCGTACGAGTGCATTCAAGTTCTAGTCTTGCATTAGCCTCTGCAATCTCATATTATCGTCTATAAACATAATATTAATGTAATCAATTTATGTGTCATGTATGCCTTTAGGTCAAGCAATTAGAAACAAACTTTTAAAACATCAGCAATCAAAAATGACTAGATCAACTGTCTTCATTGATTATCTAAATGCTCACAGTAGCAGCAGCATTAATTCTAATGTATACAGAAATAATGTTTCTGGTAAAGTACAAGTAAATGATTCCAAACTCAACATACAGTACAGCAAGACAATGACCTAGCACTTACGGACATAGAATGTAGGGTTTTTTTCAGAGCCCAAAAGTGGCGTCATATTGTTTGGCCAAGTCAATTTCAGATTGAACTCAAACTGACCATGCCTTTCATTTACTGAAGATGAGATGTAAACAAACAACTGAAAATTGCTACAATACAATACCTGGCAGACTATCACCAAATGACCACCTTCTGGGCCACATTATTACTGACAGTTATTACATGCAGGGGAAAAGTGTCCAAATTTTCAACACAAGTGTTTAATCTGGACATTAAATGAATGTGTTCAAATAAACACTTGTCATTTCTAAATGTTGAAGCCAAAATGTAAACCAATACTTAGAATCTAAAATGGATCATAATACTATTTGTTCATTCCAGTCATTTGTTCTTTCTTCAAAAGAATAAAAAATACTAAGCAACCCTAAGAAATATGCGGGGACATTAAACATTGAAGTTCAATACAGTATGGTTTTTATGCCTCTTATTGACGGTTGTAACAGCCTTAAAAACTAGTTAACTGGCATCCAATATATGAAATATAAATAAATATTGAGCAAAGCAGCAGGGGTAGTTTCTTTCCATCTGTTTCAGGGTGCTCTGTAGAAGGACAGCTGGGTGGGTGAAGAGTTGAAACACCCTTGCCTTCAAATCTCACGCCATCACTCAGGATGAATCAGATGGCAAAGATTTGGAGAAACAAAAGGAAAATATAACGAGCGAGAAAGATAAGAATGTGAGAGGTGAACTTGTAGAAAAAGTGAAAACAGCTGTTTAAAATCGCTTCGCCTTTACGACATTGCAACGATACAGCCTTATAACTGGCTCCAAGTTTCGACACAAACAAACGATCAATTTGCAAATACTGGAGTATTAGCAATGTTATGTGGCATTTTTTTTAAGCTGGGGGGTTTTCTCATGTAGTTACACCCACTAATATATCTTTGACGTATAGGCAGCAGAGTTACAGACAACAAAGGGGTTTCTAATGTTTTTCTCCCTGAGGGAAAAGTACAAGCTGGGCCCACATCAAGCCTTCTTTGGCATGCTACACAGGTGCACACTTAAAAGAACTTTGGTGGGCGAGCCCCAAGCCAAGGACACACCGAATCAGCCCCTATCCCCTCTCATGTTTGCAAGGTAGGGGTTTGGAAAATCATGGCGAAGAAAGTATTGGTGCACTACAAAATTACATTGAGAAATATATAATTGTGACTTGAAAGTTAGTATACTTAGGCACACGAGGGACACATTTCTCTGGACCCTCTGACTAACATCCAATGGAACTACAACGTAATATGTTGTTATAGACAAGAACATTTTCAATGCCTGTGAAATGGCAATAGCCTGGCTTCCTGAATATGCAACTTGAACTCCTACTAAAGTTTGTTTCCTGCTTAAAGACTCATCAAGGAGTACTTTGCAGATCTGGAGTCCAAATCTCAACCGCGGGTCACCCTTCTCACAAAGGCGTGCAACACAATTGTCAATCTGCTCAAAAGCCTGGAGGTCGTGGGTGAGGTTGAAAGTTTAGAGCACTGTAAGTGCTGATGAGTACACCCCACCGCCCGCAACCCGACATCTACACATGAATGAAACCTGCTCGTTGACTCAGTATCCTCCACTGCCATGGAGGCCCCTAGTCAGAAGAGTGTAAGGTTTGTTGTTCTCATTTGTTTTTTCCCTTCCTTTTTCCCCCCTCCCCTCCTCAGTTCTGATCAAGTCGGCTGGGCTATTTTGGGGGGGGCTTTTCCCAGTGGGAGGAAACGGGGGAGGAAAGGGGGAGATGGCCGAGACACATTGAGTTTGCTAAGTCAGGCAGAACGCTCGACAGGAAGGAAGAAACTCTCCCCTAAGTGCCATTGTTTAGGTGATGTGGCTTTAGCAGCCAACATGACCGTTTCAGAGCGGCACTCTCCAGAAGCATATAAAGGCAGAAAACAAGTCTCAGGCAGGAGTGATAAAGTGTCTATGATTTCTTTCAATAATGCCCTTTGAGATAAAATATTAAATAAAAACTAGGCAAACTGTCTTCCATTCTTAAGAGCAAGTGGACAAAACATACAACTCTTTATTAATGGCCTGGGGCACTGAATGAGGAGTCATATTGTCTAGTGTCAGAACTGACTACAATGTTTAATTCTGATCATACATTGACATTAGCCAAAAGAAAAACAGAAATTTGCATAATGTTAGGAAAAAAGGGTCCTCCAGAGTTACGGGATAGGTAAGTTTCAACTGGAACGTGAATGTGCCTAGTGGAGTATTACATCTATAGCTATATAGCATGTGGCAGAGTACGGCATAGATATCCATAATAAAGGCTAGATGACTTAAGGCGGAGTCTCTAACGTCATCACCGGCGGCCATCTTGTCACAGGCAAGCTTGGTGGGCTCTATGGTACCTGATGTACGGTGAGTGATCACAAATAATCTAATCTCGCTGAAATCTTGACGGATTTACAAACGGTTTAGTTTCTTACAAATATTAATAACGTGTCTATTATTCTGAATGCTTTATATAAAATATGCAATTTTTTCAAAAAATATGCGTAACTACATCTCTGACATTTTTAACAAACCAAATCGTTTTAAAATCGGTAGAAAATTGAGCAAGTTATGGTTATTTGAAAGTAAATGCACCATTAACACACAATGTTAAGAGTAAGCGAGCTGTCTGTGGCAAGATGGCCGCCAGGTGCGGACGTCAACCTCCATTGGCCAGCAGCGCGGACGAGAAATCTAGCCTTTATTATGGATATCTATGGAGTACGGTACATGGTTTCTAGTCGGATGTCAGAACGAGGCTTCCGTCACTCAAAAACAAACTCCTCAGCACCCTCAGCACTACAAAAGATACTTGCAATATTTTTTGAGGCGCCCCAAATCAGTGTACGTTATGACTGCGTAGTCAAGGGGGTAGGCTTACATCTGGAAGTTGAAGCAGTCCTGGGTGGATTTCTGATGCTACCTGGCTATCAACTTAAGTTAGCATTTCATTAATTCCATTCATTTTAGGGGTCACTTTGACAGCAAATAAATTTACATCCGAAGCATTTAAAGACTATATTTGTTCATTGTTAATTTCTAAAGAAACAGGACAATGTATAAAAAGCTCCATTACCTTGTATCTCACGTTATGGCCCCGTAGCAGCTGTTTCTGTGAAAATATGCTAACTATCATGTCATAACCACGCGACTTACTTTCCGTAAAGTCCAGGAGAAGAACGTAGGCAATCGGGGGACGTGGAGGCTTACAGTCAAAATGACAAAATATTTTATCAGAATATTTACCAAAATTAGCTCCGGCTTCTATGCTCATGGACAACTCCTACTCGCTCTCCTTTCTCTGCAAGAGGCAAGATTCGGCATGATTCAGATTTCTCTTGGCATGGCTAAGATAAGAATTTCAACTTTCAGAGACATTGCTCACGTCACATCTACGTCATGACACTCAGCTTGAGGCTGCGCAGTACGCTCGGCTATCACTGAAAAAGTGCTTCTAATTGATTTCACTTTCTCTCCATAGGAATGAATGGCAAGGTTTGTCCATCTTGTATACTGTCATTGTGCGTAGTAGGATGATGCTCATTTTGGGTTGAAAAACAACACTAACTTTGCGTTCACTCTGACAGCTTTGACCAGAGCGTCAACACTTACCAGAAAAGGGTCGGAGCCTGCAGGTGTTCTGTTCTACTTCATCATTAATTACACTCACCTGGTGTATCAGGTGAAAATAAGTCCCAAATTAAAAGTTTGCAACGAAAAAATGGAGTGTAGGCTGGCATAGATATGCAAGTTCCTAAATTTTACTAGTCCTAAAAAGTGATGGTATTTTTTATAGTTTTCAAAAAAAGGCTTGTAGGTTCAATTGCAGAAGTATAGTTGGTGAACGTAATCATCCTGTGCATGATCTGACTACAGGCTCCTTAAGCAGTATATCATAACATGAAGATCTCTGTTTGGCTTGGGTTTGTGTTCAGGACCTGCCAGGTGGTACATTTTGATATTTAACCAGGCAGGTTGACTTAAAAACAATTCTAATAATCAATATTTCACACCAGCCAGCTGAAGCTGTGGAAAAAACATTAGTCTGCTCTGCCACCTGTGAAAGCACAAGAGACACACGGCCTAAACCACACACTGAAAACCAACCGGCCTTTGAATTCAGTCAGCCCGCTAGCATTTATTGAATAAAATTCGAACCACCTTTTAACCACAGGTTGACAGGCATAAACATTGCCCTAGCAAACACAAACATTTTCTTATTATGAGAAAGTTACTCAGTTTAAATGCATAAGCTACTTCCAATGTAGATGCAGTCTACAGGTAGGGTTCAGCAGGCTTTATCTAGAGAGTCTACCAGGGCTTCTGCAGGAAACAGGTGC
The DNA here is from genome assembly GCA_016801145.1 of Umbra pygmaea. Lineage (NCBI taxonomy): Eukaryota > Metazoa > Chordata > Actinopteri > Esociformes > Umbridae > Umbra > Umbra pygmaea. The sequence goes on along the minus strand of JACXGM010004079.1, from coordinate 18,178 downwards.
TGGTGGAGGCTACATCTGCACACCACTCCACGTTTGGAGAAGTGTTTCAGCCCCAGCGCTCCTAGCCAGTCATCTCGGACTGAAGATCAGCCAGATAACATAACCTGCTGGCCAATCAAAGGAAGTCTACAGTAACTCATCAAACATGTGGACAGCCACAGCAGAGTGTGCTTTTAGTATAAGCCAACCAATGAAACATCCCAGGTACTATCCAAGACCATGGTGGGCCAACCCAAGATTGTTTTGTAGGTGGTGTTTTAGGGGTTGTCTGAAGGGTGGAAATGTATGTAATTAATGGTACTGCTTTTGGATGGCGTTAACTTGACATAACCATTACAAAGATTGTCAAAACCAATTATTAATCTACAATTGCAAAGCATGTTGGGAAATATGTTAACATTTTTGCTCCTAACGTTTGCTTGATTGATTCATTAACCTTCACAATTTTGGTCAGTAACTACCCACACCTGGTTATCTACAGTAGGTCTTATTTGGCTTGAAATTAAAGGAGACACTATGGCAGGGTTTAAGGCCGCGTTTACAATCTGATAGATTACAGCAACATTTTAGAGTCCGCTCAAGTCGAGACAAAATAATTTCAATACTGTTTGTATTTATGCTGTCACATCTCCAGACCCCAATTGTGCATTTGTAGGTGGGTCATTCAAGACGTCTTGAGCTGGGCGACTAAGCACTTCGCTCAGAAACCAGCCCAGCCCATTGACTTACACATGAAGAATTTCACCGCAATAAACATTTCTCCTGGGCTGAATTGTTTTTGGACGCTACCTCTAGAGGTCACGTGAAATCCAAGAGACCTGCAAGTTTACACAATACAGTGTACTCAAAAATATTGCTGAAATCTATTGTAGTGTAAAAGTAAGTGTATATTTAGTTTTGTGTATGTGTTAAGTTACAACTATAATTATTTCAGGGTGAAATTGCCAACCGTACATCTCAGAATTTCTCCCAAACCTTAATTACGTTATATGCCAACATTGGCATGCAAGTCGCGGATTTATACGCCCGTCCACCATCCCCGACCTCCAACCTAGCAAAAACTATGCTATTTACATGCTACGTCATGAACTTCATATGTTCTTATTTAACGTTATTTGAGTGTTCAATTTAGTTCCCTACAAACGTAATTGACACTCTTATACGTTCATATTTCACATATTTCGGTTTTACAAAATAGTTCCCTCAGAAAGTATTTCATGCGATTTAGGGCTGGAAATTGCACATGCTGCATTGGTGCACACTTGCTGACAGTCCCTGAAAGGGGTCACCTGAGAGTCAAAGGAACCTATACACCCTCGCCTCAGCTTGGTGAAGGCAAGGTTAATGTAGGAGCCAGTGGAGCTCCAGCTGGTGCTGCTATTGGGAGAGCGTGGCAATCTACAGTTAGGCCCCAAGGTTGGCAGGGATTTCACTCCGTCTCTTCCACGTGGTGGATCACAGAACAGAGATAATAGTGCAACAGTAGATAATACAAGAGAAGTTGTTCAAAATGATGTAGACTAAAGATGTCAAACAATGTTTTCCTTATTCCCTTATTCTGAAATTGATTACATTCATTATTTCCCTCAAAATTCTACAAACAATACCCCATAATGACAATGTGAAAGGAGTGTGTTAGAAATCTTAGCAAGAAGTACATAAGTATTCACAGACTCTGCTCAGTTGTTTGTTGATGCACCTTTGGCAGCAATTACAGCCTCAAGTATTTTTTAGTATGATGCTACAAGCTTGGCACACCTATTGTTGGGCAGTTTATCCTATTCTTTTTTAGCAGGACCTCTCAAGCTCCATCAGGTTGGATGGGGAGTGTTGGTGCTCAGTCATTTTCATTTCTCTCCAGAGATGTTAAATCTGGTTCAAGTCTGAGCTTTTGCTGGGCCGCTCAAGCACATTCACAGAGTTTTCCTGTAGCCACTCCTTTGTTATCTTGACTGTGTGCTTAGGGTTGTTGTCCTGTTGGAAGATTAACATTTGCCCCAGTCTGAGGTCCAGAGCGCTCTGGAGCAGGTTTTCAGCAAGGATGTCTCTGTACATTGCTGCATTCATCTTTCCCTCGATCCTGACTAGTCTCCCAGTTCCTGCCACTAAAAAACATAAAACATGCCCACAGCATGATGCTGCCACCACCATTCATCACTGTAGGGATGGTATTGGTCAGGTGATGAGCAGTGCTTGGTTTCATCCAGACATGAGGCTTGCCATTCAGGCCATAGAGTTCAATCTTTGTTTCATCATACCAGAGAATTTTGTTTCTTATGATCTGGGAGTACTTCCGGTGCCTTATTGCAAACTCCAGGCGGGCTCCCATGTGCATTTATCTGAGGAGTGGCTTCCGTCTGGCCACTCTACCATACAGGCCTGATTGGCTGCAGAGATGGTTGTTCTTCTGGAAGGTTTTCCTCTCTCCACAGAGAAACACTGGAGCATTGGGTTCTTGGTCACCTCCATGACTAATGCACTTTTCCCCTGATTGCTGAGTTTGACCGGGCTGGCAGCTCTAGGAAGATTTCTGGTGGTTCCAAACTTCTTTCATTTATGGATGATGGAGGATACTTTGCTCATTGAGATCTTCAATGCTGCAGATACTTTTCTGTACCCTTCCCCAGGTCTGTGCCTTGATACAATACTGTCTCGGAGGTCTAGAGCCAATTCCTTGGACTTTGTGGCTTGGTTTGTGCTCTGACATGCTGTGTTAACTGTGGGACCTTATATAGACAGGTGTGTGCCTTTTCAAATCATGCCCAATCAAATGAATTGACCACAGGTGCACTCCAATCAGGTTGTGGAAACATCTCAAGGATGATCAGTAGAAACAGGATGCACCTGAGCTAAATTTTGAGTATCACGGCAAAGTTGCAGACACTTGGCGTTCTGTGGAATCCATTTTTAAACCTGTGTTCTATTGCTTGCCCGGTCTTGTCTGTTATAACTCTTGTCTTTGCTGCACACGTGGTTTCTTTAACCACATGTTGTGGAGTCGTTCCAATTCTTATCAAACTGCTTATCCAACAAGAAAGTATTTTAGTCAGTACACACACAGAAGGATTACACATAAAAAACGAACTTGAATGCACGCGATCTGCATACAAGGACTTGCTAGCGAGCAACTTCGTAAGGTACGTAAGTCTTACTTTTCTACTTTCCTTGCTGTGGCTCTGGGCAAAGTTAGAGTAGCTCTGACAAGGATTGAAATCCTGGGCATCACTACGTAGTTGTTCTGTTTAGCAGAGACTTAGCCCATTTTACCACGTGGAGCCCCATTTTCTGTATTCTACCACTAGGTGGCAAGACTGAGCATCATTCTTTTCACCCTGAGGATGTAGCTAAAGCCTGCCAGAGCCCCTCATCTACCATGCCCTTCACCCTAAAACTGTCTGCCGCATAATCTAAATCCCTTTCATTTCGATGACATGCAATTTTCCTGAAATAGGCCATAGTATGATGAAATATTACCTTTGAACTTTACTTCAATTAAATACAATACTTAGTTTGTATTTTCTCTGATGACCAACTTCTTGAGAGCAACTCCACTCATTTTATTTGGGAGCTTTCGCCACCTCTTTCCACAAAGCTACATCAACTGCAACCTGAATGTAAAGTTATCTTGAACATTTTAAAGTTATCTTGAACATTATAAAAGTTATCTTGAACATTATAAAAGTTATCTTGAACATTATAAAAGTTATCTTGAACATTATAAAAGTTATCTTGAACATTATAAAAGTTATCTTGAACATTATAAAAGTTATCTTGAACATTATAAAAGTTATCTTGAACATTATAAAAGTTATCTTGAACATTATAAAAGTTATCTTGAACATTTTAAAGTTATCTTGAACATTATAAAATTTATCTTGAACATTATAAAAGTTATCTTGAACATTTTAAAGTTATCTTGAACATTTTAAAGTTATCTTGAACATTATAAAAGTTATCTTGAACATTATAAAAGTTATCTTGAACATTTTAAAGTTATCTTGAACATTATAAAAGTTATCTTGAACATTTTAAAGTTATCTTGAACATTATAAAAGTTATCTTGAACATTATAAAAGTTATCTTGAACATTATAAAAGTTATCTTGAACATTTTAAAGTTATCTTGAACATTATAAAACTTATCTTGAACATTTTAAAGTTATCTTGAACATTATAAAAGTTATCTTGAACATTTTAAAGTTATCTTGCTCATTATAAAAGTTATCTTGAACATTTTAAAAGTTATCTTGAACATTATAAAAGTTATCTTGAACATTATAAAAGTTATCTTGAACATTATAAAAGTTATCTTGAACATTATAAAAGTTATCTTGAACATTATAAAAGTTATCTTGAACATTATAAAAGTTATCTTGCTCATTATAAAAGTTATCTTGAACATTATAAAAGTTATCTTGCTCATTAGGCTAGGCCACTCCAGGACCTTAATGTGCTTCATCTTGAGCCACTCCTTTGTTGCCTTGGCCATGTGTTATGGGTCGTTGGCATGCTGGAATACCCATTCACAACCCATTTTTAATGCCCTGGCTGAGTGAAGGAGGTTCTCACCTAAGATTTGACGGTACAAGGCCCCGTACATTTAATGCGGTGAAGTTGTTCTGTCCCCTTAGCAGAAAACCCCCCCCAAAGCATAATGTTTCCACCTCCATGTTTGACGATAGGGATGGTGTTCTTGGGGTCATAGCATTCCTCCTCCTCCAAACACGGTGAGTTTAGCTGATGCCAAATACCTCGATTTTGGTTACCTCTGACCACAACACTTTCACCCAGGTCTCCTCTGTATCATTCAGATGTTTTTTGGTAAACTTCAAATGGGCATGTACATGTGCTTTCTTGAGCAGGGGGACCTTGCGGGCACTGCAGGATTTCAGTCCTTCACGGCGTAGTGTGTTACCAATTGTTTTCTTGGTGACTATGGTCCTAGCTGCCTTGAGACCATTGACAAGATCCCCCCGTGTAGTTCTGGGCTGAATCCTTACCATTCTCATGATCATTGCAACTCCACGAGGTGAGATCTTGCATGGAGCCCCAGACTGAAGGAGATTGACAGTTATTTTTTGTTTCTCCCTTTAAGGGAGTGCTCCTAATCTCAGCTTGTTACCTGTATAAGAGTATAACTTGCTGATTGAGATGGGATCAAATACTTATTTCAGTCATTATAATGTAAATCAATATGTAGTCATTAGATGCTAGGGGTCTCTCAATCAAAACAATAACAAAAGACATACTTTGCATAAAAAAACTAAAATTACTATACCTATATTATATATATTTTTTAGTTGTGTGCTTACATTATCCTAACTTTTCCACCAACTTTCAAACCCAGAGAAATTTGTAATGTAATTTGAAGACACAGGATGTTTAGTTTTGTCACCCGTCAATGGCGTCATGTAACCTTTGACTCCTCTAGTTGCTCTATGTTCCAGGGAACCACCAAACATAATGTGAATAAAGTTATAATATATTTAACAATACATTACCTTGTCAGTGAACATTTCTTCTGTCGGAGATGCTAGATCGGCTGGTTGACATTGATGACGACAACAAATCCCATAATCCCACGCTACTTCCCGACGTCATCCAAGTACATCTTTTGTTATTGTTTTGATTGAGAGCCCCTTAGCAGCCAAAAGGTACATATTGTACGTTTAATATATTTTTTTAAATGCGTTTTTCTGGATTTATTTGTTGTTCAAATAAAGCTACCGTTAAAATTATAGACTGATAATTTCTTTGTGATCAGTCTATAATCAAGGGGATCAAATAATATTTTACCTCACTGTAACAATTTTACAATATTTACATACATTGAAGTTGCTAACCATCATTTTTATTCTTCATGTTTACCAAATATACTATAATCTTCAACGGAGAAGCAGCCTGAGCATTTGTTTGAATGGGCAGTTAGTATATGTTCCATGCTAATTCTTCCTGATTGCAGGACCATGTAAATTCTGGGCCTTTTTATAATTTAGCCAATTTTTAGAGTGGTCCAAAATGGACAACAAACATATTTGACACACATGCTTTCACTTTACACGCTTTCTCATTGGCTTAATTTGTACAATTTTGCCTCCATTCGGCCTGGTTTCAGTTTGCAGGTAATGCAAAGCAATTTCCGGCAAATTCTAGGTCCAAGCCTTGGTTGCCAGGAAGAGGAAGAGCTTCAATTGCAGCCATTTCCTGGCCAGTACACTGATAGGTCCAATTACATCATTTACATGAGGGCAATTGGTGTCATTACTTGCAGCCAACTTCCTCTGCGAGTAATGAATTAGCTGGAGCTATTTGGCTGTATGATTGCAGTTGCCAGGGGAGACGAGTTTAAAGGGGATAATTATGGTATGTACTGGGAGCGAGCTAGGGTTTCTGGCCGGGTGGCTCAGCCCTGTGTGCCTCTGCTGACAGGCAGCTAATCAGAAGGTGCTAAAGAGTTGTGTCCCTGGACTGCGGCTTCCCAAGCCAACTAATTTTCATCTTGATTTAAGTAAACAATTTAGGCATTGGTCTGATACAGGACATTTGCACGACTACAAATTCACATTCTCCAACCATGGGTGGTGAAGTGTGTGAACCAGGGACCCCCCCACACACATAGCTTAGAACCGCAGAATATTAGTTTTATAATGTGTACTAACCTCATGGCAAAATGTGTACTAACCCACAGCAGGAAATTCGCTTGAAATTTGCCCCATTTTTGCCCAACCTATTGACCCACAAATGTGGAGTTGGATGGAGATTTGTTAGGGCATGAGTGTTCCCGAATTAGTTAAATCATCTCCGACTGATAACATGTGTGATTGTTCATCTGACACGTTTTCACTCAGAGTTCACAAATGTCTCCATAAAAACATTATTCAAAATACCTACTAAAAAGAACAATGACATTCCCCTAACTGTTAGGCCAGCATCAATTTCCACACAACAAAACTAATGTGAACTTTGCTTTCACAGAGCATAAACCAACATAACAACAATAGCAGTGATATAACCATTAAAAGTGTCGTAAACTTCTTCTACAGCGCCAATCAACCTAAAGGGAAGTCATAAATAGCTATGCATGATTTACATTTTTATCATATAGCAGATGCTCTTATCCAGAGTGACTTACAGTGAGTTCAAACATTAGGAGAAACTAGGTGAAACAACCCCAACTTAGTAGTAAGAGCATTCAACATACGAATTGTCAAAAACAGTGCTAGAGACGGATCATACAGATAACAAAAACATTAAGAGTTTAACAGAAAATGGAATAGAACTAATGATGGATGTTGCTCTGCTGTTTGTTCAACATGGTGTGTCTGAGGCATTAATGCATCAAATGTGTTTTTTATTTATTGATCCATTTCTTTAACACATGTACAGTTGCTCTGCATTCTTTCTGCCAATTTCTCTTATCACTTCAGGAATATGTGTTTGTGTTGTACTTTTTCTAACACTAAGAGAAGTTTCACTGTTTGGTTTCGTTGATAGAGCACAGCACTTGCAATACCAGGCTTGAGCGCTTGATTCCCATGTTGAATATAGTACAAAAGTATGACGACATAAGCCCTAATCACTGTCAGTTGCTATGGGTAGGAGGGACTGCTAATTGAGAAAAAAATATATCAATGTGTCACTGGCTTCGGTCTGAAAAATAGTTTACTACTTTCCGCATGCAAATATGCTAAACCAAGGCATGTGAGCCATCTTAGCACTCGTTGCTAGTCGACCAGAAAGATGAGTGATACGCTTGACGACAGAGGAGCCTGCATGTAGTTTAGCCTTAAATTGGAACCATGCCATAATAGCATTTACCAAACAAAGGGGCCAGTAGGAAATAGTACAGGTTGAGGCTTGTTTGGCTGTCTGTGGGCTTCATTCCAAGCTGCTGTAACTAGCTATAGGTATTTTATAGGGACACCCCTGGACCGTGGGCCCCATAGTGTAGAGAAAATGTTTAAAACCTCTGTTTGAATGGGACATCTGCCAAAGCCTGAGTTCAAAGGTCAGTTCCTTGTCATTTCATTTAACTACTTTGTGTATTTGATAGGCCAATGGAGAAGCAAATTATCTGAAGTAGAAATCTACCGATTCCAATATTTTTCCTGTGCAGCAAAGCACAGGACAAATGAGGAAAAAGTGTCCTAACTTCATTAATGAATGAATGAATTATTAATTAATTCATACTCTCACACTTAGACATTTAATTTTGTTACTCAATCTCTCTCTCTAGTTCTATGTTTTGCAGATCATATCTGATGTTAATGAAAGCTGAAGAACTGTATGGTGATTGTTTCTTAATGACATATTTTCTGCATGAAGGAAACTTTCTCCCGTTTACTTCAACATATTTAGCAATAGGAAATACAAGGAACCAACAGCCTATGAAATGGTTGTTGGCAACTGACAGATGTAGAGTTCCTTTTTATATCTTTTTGTTAATTATTTTTATATCTTTATTGTTTAACATTGCAATTATTTTTCTAGCACCTTATTATTACTGCATTTCTGGAGCTGTGACATAGGATTTTCATTGCATAACAATGAACTTGAACCTGGAAACCCCATTATAACATAAAAATGACTGATTTTTAATTGTAGGTTAGTCATTCAGTTACAATTTATTCCTGACAAATTGTAGTTTTAAAGGTCTTGAACAAGGACAATTCTAAAACAGCTGGGATGGTTATTTGGTGATTACCTCAGCATGAAGCAGCAGAGATGTGGCATTCTTCCACAAGTGCAGTGAAACGTGACCATTTCTCCAAATTGCCACACCTGCAAAAAAATCTGTTAAAGAACTTTGTACAGAAATATGATGTTTGTACAAAACGTTCTGAACATTTGTTGGAGTTGGTGCAGTGTTCTAAGAGGCATGTCACCGATGACTCGGGTTCAACCCCCAGCTTCCTAGTATCAGCTTTCTACTGTCCAAAACAATATTGAAAAAAATTTGTTCTGAACATAGAAAATATTCAGACGAACTAGACATATTGTATATAACTCTTTCATTCACTATGGCTAAGAGAATATTCAGAAGTTAGTAAGTAAACAAATAAAACATGTTGTAGATTTTGTTTCAGCTTGTTTGTCCCCTAAGCTTAGGGATCACTCCCAAACGACTACTGCACCCAGCGCCCCCTACTGGCCCTCCAGCTTTACTTCAAGATTCAACTCCCATCCAGTGACCTACAACTGGCTCTGCTCAGCTTCACAGGCAAACCAGCAGAACACTGCAGGGAAGTGCTGCTGGCATGTTTACAACTAAACCCAACTGGAGAAGAAAATGTTTCCATACATTTTGGAATGTAAACAGTGACATCAATCACCATCTGTTGGTACATTTCTTCAATGCAGTTGTCAGTGTGCTCATGCAGTTGATTCACAAGTGTAATTATCCTCAGTTTTGGTGTGTACCACACATACAAGTTTGACTCAGACCTGTCATATAGATTCTAATAGATTCTGTGTACCTCCTTGGCACTTCAAGAGCAGCTGAGCTAATCCTGACAGGATGCCGGATACCCTGTTGTGGAACACGCTGATTCTCCTCACAGCTTATTACCGGTGTTAATGTGTGTAAGGTTTTGCTTTCGTGAACACACTCCAAATTTTAGCAAGGCTACATTTAATTAAACCTGCACAACTTTTTTGTTAAATCTCTTTTATCGAAATTGTTTCGACAGGATTTCTGTGTTCCTTCTGAAAAACTGACCCAGAATGTAAAGCTTCTTTTAGTTGAACCCTGATCATTAGCTTAAGATAATCAGCGTTCACTGTGAGTTACATCTCATCTCGGTCTGTGTTCTGGAGGGGTTTCAGCCGACTGGGTTTTGGCACAGGCTTCACCTCACCTATCCTCCAGTCATTTGACACGGCAGGAGACGCCAGGCATTCAGGACATTCTTTGTCTCGAAGAAAGAGAAAGGGGGAGACGTTCCACTCCGTTCACTTTCAAAAAGAGCTCTCCCTGTTGGACTGCCTTGCTGCGCACGGAAGGGGCGGAGCCCACTCAGAGGGAAGGAATAAGCCACCCCCACTAACCCGCATGGGATTTATCCCACAGGAAGAAAAGCCCCCACCCCCCGCCGCCCTCCACCCAACCACCAGCCCTTTCTCTCAACCTCCACCTTCCTCTAACTCCAAGAGTGAGATTGACTTTGCCATCAAAGCTTTTCATTTGAGTAATAGGGGCAGTATTCTCCAGTGCTCCCTCAGTTCTCATTCGCCTTCTTTATTAAGGCTATCCCAGTGGTGTGTCCACGCATTGTTTAGCCTGTCTTTGTGACTGCGGATGGTTTCATATTGTATGATTTTTCTCACTATAGGTGATTATGTCTTGTTTCCGTTTGTTCTTAATAGCTGAATGTTACTAAAATGTATTCAGAAACATCTGAGAGACCCTTGGAGCATGGAAACAAACAAAAGAAATTGACAATTTTATTTCCCTATTAATATTGTTGTGTTAGTAGATTTTGAGCTGGAGAGAATATATTTCATGTACATTTTCTTTTCAACTGAATAGATTTGTAATGACATTGTGAAAGCATTCAGCAAGAATGCGATTCATTTACTAAACATTACACCCTTCATTTTAGTGGGATATCCATATATGTTTTCTGCTTCAAAATTAAAGTTGTGGTCATAAACTGAGGGTCACATTTTTATCTGTCATAAATATTAACATTTCTCTGGAGCATTGGCATGCACATTAAGCCTATGTTTAACACATATGTTCCAAAGTTTTGGAGAGGCCATATCTCACAAATTATCCAGTGTAACGTTTAGCTTCATAATTTATACCTCCTCAAATGAGTTGGTCCATTGTTGACCGTGACAACTGTTTGGCCACAGCTCAACATACCTGATGTGTCTGAAATTCCCCATTGCTGCAGAAGCATTTTGAAGGCATGTTGGAAGTAATCGCATGTAGGTCAAATATTTGTGGGCTATTCATTAGAACATCTGATATCAGTGACAACTCAATAATCTATACTTCCGCACCCAGGTAAAGTTTCCTCTGTACATACTTCTTACTCTAAATATTTTAATAAGTATTATTCAACTTTTGCATCATATATTGTTTTGTTTTTTGATTAAAACATTTTTTTAACTTATTGAACTGGAGCCGTGGAAAAAAATTACAAGTGGATATTGGGGCTATGAAAGATTTTAGGTTATATTTAAGCCATCGTAAGTTGGATATGACACAGCTCAGTCATGTATATTTTTCCAGTATAAAAAATGCAACCTTCTGCATCGGGTAGACATTTATTACATCTAGTACACATTTATTACATCTAATACACATTTATTACATCTAGTACACATTTATTACATCTAGTACACATTTATTACATCTAATACACATTTATTACATCTAATACACATTTATTACATCTAGTACACATTTATTACATCTAATACACATTTATTACATCTAGTACACATTTATTAAATCTAGTACACATTTATTACATCTAGTACACATTTATTACATCTAGTACACATTTATTACATCTAGTACACATTTATTACATCTAGTACATATTTATTATATCTAGTACACATTTATTACATCTAGTACACATTTATTACATCTAGTACACATTTATTACATCTAGTACACATCTATTATATCTAGTACACATCTATTATATCTAGTACACATCTATTACATCTAGTACACATCTATTACATCTAGTACACATTTATTACATCTAACACATTTATTACATCTAGTACACATTATTACATCTAGTACACATTTATTATATCTAGTACACATTTATTACATCTAGTACACATTTATTACATCTACTATACATTTATTATATCTAGTACACATTTATTACATCTAGTACACATTTATTATATCTAGTACACATCTATTACATCTAGTACACATTTATTACATCTAGTACACATTTATTACATCTAGTACACATCTATTAAATCTAGTACACATTATTACATCTAGTACACATTTATTATATCTAGTACACATTTATTACATCTAGTACACATTTATTACATCTATTATACATTTATTATATCTAGTACACATTTATTACATCTAGTACACATTTATTATATCTAGTACACATTTATTACATCTAGTACACATTTATTACATCTACTATACATTTATTATATCTAGTACACATTTATTACATCTAGTACACATTTATTACATCTAACACATTTATTACATCTAGTACACATCTATTATATCTAGTACACATTTATTACATCTAGTACACATTTATTACATCTAGTACACATTTATTACGTCTAGTACACATTTATTACATCTAGTACACATTTACTACATCTAGTACACATTTATTATATCTAGTACACATTTATTACATTTAGTACACATTTATTACATCTAGTACACATTTATTACATCTAGTACACATTTCTTATATCTAGTACACATTTATTACATCTAGTACACATTTATTATATCTAGTGCACATGTTCTGCATCGGGTACACCATTTCTGCAATGGGTACCCATTTTCTGTATCGGGTACAAATTTTCTGCATTAGGTACACATTTTCTGCTAAAGCTTCACCATTTAAAGGGTCATCAACAAAGTAAAGCTATACTGCAGTTAGAAATGAGCTTCAGTTCCGAATCTCTGCACTTTATTAGATAATCATGAGGTCAAGTGTTCCATTTCCAGTGGCTGCGTGAGCTCCAGGCTGAGGACCAACCGGACGTGTGGGAAGAGAGACGAAGCAAGAGTTAGTCCCACAGGCTCTTAGATAATAATAACATGGGAGACCAAGGCTCTGCCTTCTGGAACAGTTTAGGCAGAAGTCCACAATTACATATTTCTGGGTAAACATTTACTAGCACTCTATCATGTGGGCCTCGAGAATATGCATTGGAATATCACTAGTTAGTACTGACTTTTGAAACTCACTTTAACTTTCTGCAAACTGCTGTTAGAGTTTTGAAAATGGTGACAGTATATCTAAATCGAGGTTAGTATAACAGAAATGCCTCCATTCTCTGAATTTTGCCATTACAACTTAAACATCTTTCCCCCTGAAATTCTGAGTCCAGGCCAGTGTTATTTGATAAATATGGTATTTCAATGACACAATGCATCATTCACCCAAGTTTAGATCAAATCAGGCTTTTACCCTTTGAGATATAACATCTGTTCACAAGCCTTAGGTGTGTATCAAACATGTTTTGTTATTATTAGCCATTAGTTTACCAGTTAAGTTAAATGAGAACACATTTGCTTTTACAGCAACAAACTGTAACAAAAGTTACTGTAGGAGAAGAGATAATTCAGCCATTTTTAAACATTAAACATATCACGTGTAGTGGACAAATTGTGTTAGGTAGTGTAAATGAAAAATATATTAGGTTAAGAGACCTTTGTTTTGTGCAGATCGGTCGGCTGACGAGTAGCGTTTTATTTTAAGGTTGTAATGCTGCGAAGGAAGGACTCGAGTACTTGTAGCTCTAAATGTTGCATGTCTTTGGCAAAAACATAAGAGATTGATGACAAATACAACAATACACAGTGTTGGGTAAAGCTACTTTTCAGTTACATTCCAGTTACATTCCAGTTACATGTTGAGTTCACAAGTTTTGGGAAGTCCCTAAGGAAGACAAAATGATCAGGTAAATGGAGTTCATATCTTAAAAGTAACCTATTAAACAAATACAAAGAGTAAAAAAATTATCAATCATGGTCACAAGTAAGATATAAACTCCATTTACCTGATAATTTTGTCTTAATTAGGGCCTTACCAAAACTTGTGAACTCAGCAAGTAACTGGAATGTAACCGTACAAGCTACTTTACCCAACACTGACAATACACAAGTTCTCTTTACATCTCCAGTTTCAAGTTTCTATGTTTCTATGTACCTTTTGTGTCTCTTGAGAGGCCATTGTGGTAAATAGGAATTTGTTCTTAATTGACTTGGCTGGCAAAATAAAGCACAAAAAACACTATGCAAAAATGTTTATGTTTAAGATAAGTAATTTGCCCACATTTTGTTTAAATCAGAACTAAGTTGTCAAAGACATCAGAAGAACAAAACACAATCTCCCCACTGATTTCATTGTGGGGGACAATTAAAAGACGTGAGACCGCAATGCTAAATAACACATGGTCTGAATGAACCAGTGACTAGCAACGGCTCTCAGATGGTAGGACTTTCATAAAGGGAGGAAGGAAATTAGGAAGAGCCAGTAATGACCGTCTTGGCATATTTCAATTCTGTTTATGTTGACATCTGTAAACAGGAAGTCACCCTTGTTTATGATATGTCATCTGGCTAAACAAACCATTGGAACACACACACACAAACACACACTTACGTACAAACACAAGTCACATTCAAGCAAAAGTGTGTGTCTGTGTTCCTGTACTACCCCGAGGTGCTTTTTAGAGACTTAACGACACAGACGCATGGACATTTGGTGGCACCACATCCTGCATTACCATCAAGAGAACAGAGAAAAGAGAAAAGAATTGTTGCAGTAATAGTTAGCAAATGTGGCTCACACCATGTGTCCATCTGAGGGCAATTTACAGCCCGGGCGGCCATGATGCATCTCTGCCTTTCAGGTGTAATTACTTTAAGAGAGATTGAGCGGTTGAGCACTCTAAAACATCACAGAAGACTAATGGATGTTTATGTTTCTTTTCCTGTCTGTGTGGATGTATAGGGCACTGTTCCACCACCAGAACATTCACCTTATGTTGTTCTTAAAATGTCCAGTTTCTCATCTTGTTGGCTAAGTGCATGTTGAAATAAACAGTTGAATAAAAGAAGGATATGAAGTATATTATTTTTGATAATAATTCATTTAAATGTAGGTTGAAGGAATGCTGATGCTAAAGCATTGGTGTTTAATTAATTAGTTGGAGTAGAAACCCTGAGTGTGGGACTTTTATTTCAGGTTCTGCCAGGGAAAGCTACGTATTGGTTAGACCACTGAGTGAAAACCATGCTGATGCCTTGGCATTAGGTTCTGGGTTTTAGGATAACTTACTGTCATGGCACGATCGGGTGCATAACAGTACTACTATTAACAACATAGAGGAGTACAAATATAAATATAAACATGTATAGGAAATGAGATAGGAATGCAGTAACAAATCCACTGCAGAAGGAAACAGAATAAAACTGGTGAAGGCAGGAATGGTGAGTGGGTAGCAATTCCCTGTTGATGTGACTAGTGTATTAGATAGGGAATTCCTGAGACTCTGAAAACCGTCTTTGTAATGAGGGTACAAACTGAACTTTGTGACACCTAACCGATGTCGCCACTCTTATTAAAAACGCTCTCAGTCCAAACATTTATCCTCAAGTAACACCGCCTTGAACCTCGCTGGTGCAAGATGACTAGTCATCTTAAAAAGAGGGAATAAACAGTTTTAGCAGCACTTGACTGATCTTGGCATCCTAATTGCACATTACAATGTGTGGATTCCCAAATAAATAATAACTTATGACACGCTGAGATAAGATGATTCGTCCTTTTGAGAGGAGGGAACAAACTGAATGTCACGATGTGCCCAGTGTATGTGTGTGTTTAGTTTAGGTTAATTTCTGTTCTTTGTTAGGTCTGTTTTCTTGTGTTCCTGTCTTTAGTGGTTTCTCCCCTGTGTGTTTTGTTTTGATTCAGTTTCCCGCCTTAGTTTCACATGACCCTGTCACATGTTTTAGTTGCCCTATCAGTTTTGTTGATTAGTTCCCAGCTGTACACACTCCCCTAGTTAGTTACAGTGCCTTGCAAAAGTATTCGGCCCCCTTGAACATTTCGACCATTTGCCACATTTCAGGCTTCAAACATAAAAATAGAAAACTGTGATATTTTGAGAAGAATCAAAAACAAGTGGGACACAATCATTTGTGTCAAAAACTTTTTCAACAAATAAAAAACAGACAAATTGGGCGAGCAAAATTATTCAGCCCCTTTACTTTCAGTGCAGCAAACTCTCTCCAGAAGTTCAGTGAGGATCTCTGAATGATCCAATGTTGACCTGAAAGACTAATGATGATAAATAGAATCCACCTGTGTGTAATCAAGTCTCCGTATAAATGCACCTGCTCTGTGATAGTCTCAGAGGTCCGTTGAAAGCACAGAGAGCATCATGAAGAACAAGGAACACACCAGGCAGGTCCGAGATACTGTTGTGGAGAAGGTTAAAGCAGGATTTGGATACAGAAAGATTTCCCAAGCTTTAAACATCCCAAGGAGTACTGTGCAAGTGATAATATTGAAATGGAAGGAGTATCAGACCACTGCAAATCTACCAAGACCCGGCCGTCCCTCTAAACTGTCAGCTCATACAAGGAGAAGTCTGATCAGAGATGCAGCCAAGAGGCCCATGATCACTCTGGATGAACTGCAGAGATCTACAGCTGAGGTGGGCGAGTCTGTCCATAGGACAACAATCAGTCGTATACTGCACAAATCTGGACTTTATGGAAGAGTGGCAAGAAGAAAGCCATTTCTGAAAGATATCCATAAAAAGTGTTATTTAAAGTTTGCCACAACTTACCTGGGAGACACACCAAACAAGTGGAAGAAGGTGCTCTGGTCAGATGAAACCAAAAATGAAGTTCTTGGCAACAATGCAAAACGTTATGTTTGGCGTAAAAGCAACACAGCTCATCACCCTGAACACACCATCCCCACTGTCAAACATCCCCACTGTCAAACATGGTGGTGGCAGCATCATGGTTTGGGCCTGCTTTTCTTCAGCAGGGACAGGGAAGATGGCTAAAATTGAGGGGAAGGTGGATGGAGCCAAATACAGGACCATTCTGGAAGAAAACCTGATGGAGTCTGCAAAAGACCTGAGACTGGGACGGAGATTTGTCTTCCAACAAGAAAATGATCCAAAACATAAAGCAAAATCTACAATGGAATGGTTCACAAATAAACATAGCCAGGTGTTAGAATGGCCAAGTCAAAGTCCAGACCTGAATCCAATCGAGAATCTGTGGAAAGAACTGAAAATTGCTGTTCACAAACGCTCTCCATCCAACCTCACTGAGCTCATGCTGTTTTGCAAGGAGGAATGGGCAAAAATTTCAGTCTCACGATGTGCAAACCTGATAGAGACATACCCCAAGTGACTTACAGCTGTAATCGCAGCAAAAGGTGGCGCTACAAAGTATTAACTTAACCCGATTTTTTTTTGTTTATTTGTTAAAAAGTTTGAAATATCCAATGAATTTCGTTCCACTTCATGATTGTGTCCCACTTGTTGTTGATTCATTACAAAAAATTACAGTTTCATATCTTTATGTTTGAAGCCTGAAATGTGGCAAAAGGTTGAAAAGTTCAAGGGGGCCGAATACTTTCGCAAGGCACTGTATAACCTGTCATACCGCTCTCTAGTGTCTCCTTGTTTAGGGCAGACACCTGTGAAGTCAATCATCATTTTCCTAATTAATAACAATCTAAAAGTATCGATCGAGCTTGGCAACACGTGCCTTGACATAGCATGTGATCAATGTTTTACCCTCCAAGTCTATTTTATTTTCTTATTTTCTATTTCCATTGATCTTGTATAATATAACCCTGCCTTGTCAGGAGCTCCGTAATTCCTTGGACAGGTACAGGATGCTGAATGGCGCTCACATGGTTGCTCCAACCTCATGTTGCCATGCGCTCCGATTGTTATCACATTGCTTGTCCAACACGGAAGCCGCTAGTTTGCTAATGTGCGGGATGATTACATTCACCAACTACATATCCACAATTGAATTTTACAGGCTCCACACTAGGAGTTAATGGAGAGAGAGATGTTACAGGGTAGGTTAATCTAACTCTATCATTTACCCCAGGCATTGCTTTGCTAATTTGCACTGCGTAATGCTAGGGCCCCATGCAAATTTTGAGAAGCGGTGGTCAGGATTGAACCATGAACTTTGACCTTTCCAAATTTGCTGTGGATTTACCAATGAGACCTGGTTAATACCAATGAGACCTGGTTATTACCAATGAGACCTTGATAATACCAATGAGACCTGGTTAATACCAATGAGACCTGGTTAATACCAATAAGACCTTGATAATACCATTGAGACCTGGTTAATACCAATGAGACCTGGTTAACACCAATGAGACCTGGTTAATACCAATGAGACCTGGTTAATACCAATGAGACCTGGTTAA